>PVHY01001436.1:0-134601 GCA_004024945.1 Uropsilus gracilis
TCTTCTATTTCTTTTAAGAATGTTTTATAGTTTTCTTTGTATAGGTCTTTTACGTCTTTTGTTAGGTTAATTCCCAAGTATTTGATTTTCTTTGGTGCAATGGTAAATGGGGTGTTTTTTCTAATTTCTTCTTCTTCTGACTGACTCTTTGCATATATGAATGCTGTTGATTTTTGCATGTTGATTTTGTATCCAGCTATCTTACCAAATCGGTTTATTATTTCAATCAGTTTTTCTATTGATTTTTCTGGGTTCTCTACATAGAGAATCATATCATCTGTGTATAATGATAACTTTATTTCTTCGTTCCCTATTTGGATTCCTTTTATATCTTTCTCTTGTCTTATTGCCCTAGCTAGGACTTCCAGAGCTATCTTGAAAAGGAGTAGAAAGAGTGGGCTTCCTTGCCTGGTTCCGGACTTTAATTGGAATGGTTCCAATGCAATGTTTTAAAAGGGAGTAACTATCATTATTTTTTCATTATATAAATAATATATATATATATTTCACAACATTGTAATCCCAGGGGGTCACCCACCACCTCCCCTCCCTGGCTGCTCTAGCTGGTCCCCTACCCCCAGTTGTGTACTTTCATTTGGTTGTTCATATTTTAGTGAAACCATTTGGTTTCTGTCTTTTTCTTTCTGACTTATTTCTGCTAATATGATTTCTTCTAGGTACATCTGTTACCATAAATTCATCAAATTTGTCATTTTTAATTGATGGGTAATATTCCATTGTGTATATATACCACATCTTTTTCATCCAATTATCTGTTCTGGGACATTTTGGTTGTTGCCATGTCCTTGCAATTATAAATAATGCTGTAAGAAACATCTGAGCACAGGTATCCCTTTGTACCCACATTGAGGTCTCCTTTGGGTAGATTCCCAGAAGAGTGATTGCTGGGTCAAATGGTAATTTCATTTTCATTAGTTTGAGGATCCTCCACACTGCTTTACATAATATTCCTTTTCTAAAGCTTATTACAATCTGCTGTTGTGCTTAAGTAGTTAGGGGTGTGCAGTGCAGAGGCCATTCTGAGGGCTGTTTTGCCTTACTCTGGCTGTTTGACAAGGCTGAAAGAAGAGGGGTGGCATGGACCAGGGTGTTTTTTAATTTATTTTTTAAAGGAACAGTTACCACTACTTAGATAATGTTTGGGCCAAAAGAATGATTCATATGCTGATAGTGTCACTGAGAAAATAATTATAATAATAATCAATATATTAGTACAGCCGCATATGCACCACCTACAAAGCTATTTGTATACATGACTTTATTTAATAACTTTATCACTTGATTAGAAAAATTATTCTATGTTGCAAGAAAATAAGAAAATAAAAATTAAAAACTTTTAAGAAAGAATTATTCTGATCCCCATTGTATAGCTAAAAGAAATTGACATTCAGAGATAGTCTAAATAATATCATGTCTAATAATGTCTAAATAATGTCTAAATAATATCAGAGATAGATAGGTGTGGATGCCCTTTTTTCTCTCCTTCCACCTGACATCACACTGGATCATACTGAGTGGACATTTCTGTATTATCTTCACTATAGAAGGAAGACCCAATACATGTAATACAAACACATATACACAAAATTTGTAAGTGACTAAAAATCTTTTCCTCATCTATTCTCACTTCAGTTGACTTTTCAGGATCATCTACTACTCTGCTCAACCCTTGAACTAACTTCTGGTACTTTAAGGAGTCAGATTACCTTAAGAATTTTTTCTTCTTCATTTGTTAATAGATCCTCTGTAGTGCTGCTAACATGCTCAAAAAACATACAATCTCAGTATACAAGAATGAAGGATATAGGAAAGCTACCAATTGGCAATAGAGGGCGGGAAATGTATTATGCTTCTAAGTAAATAGGATTTCAGTCCATGGGTGACATAGTGGTGGGAGAATTCGGGGTATGCATTAATGTAAGGAAAAATATATATCAATAAAAAAAGAAAAATATGTATTTTGCTTTTAATACAATGCTGAGTGACATCAAGCTGCCTTGCTGCATGGGCAGAGGAAGTAAGATGATGCTGTCCCCGAGGTTGTGAGGTTAGGACATCTACAATGCTGCTTTCCCTATTTCATCTTCCTTTTTCTTTTTTTCTGTTGTTGTGACTACTATAATAAAATGTCACAATAGTTGGGAAGAATTTGCAGAGCTCTGAAAATCTGCTATTCTTATTATGCTGTTTCCTGTCAATGCTTTGAAATATTGTTCTGTGAGAGGCACTAACACTAGGTTCTGCTAATGTACGAATGAAGTTGGAAGAGGATGTATTTCAGAAAGAATGAGAAAACAAGTCAATCTTAAGTTGGGAAAGGACAGTCACAAAGAATTTGTGCTCTTTGTGTGTGTCCAGGAAGGTGGAATGGTGGTGCTGTTTCTTTCAGCCATCATTCATTTATTCTAGAATATTTTGGTGATCGATACTATGTGGCAGGGCATATGGCTGCCACAAAATATCACCATTGTTCTCAGTTAGTACAATTTAGTACAATTAGTACTTCTTAATTAGCCATCTGATTCTCAGAGATCTAAACTAACACACTGCTTCTAGTTTCTTCCTGAGACTGATTATATTCCTCCTTTTGGATTCTGTGAGCCACCTGTCTAGCCTAATATTAAGCATCTACTTTTAACACTTAACCCATGGGGTGCTTAATTTTATGTATCAGTTTGATTAGCATCTGGGTGTCCAGACTAAACTGGGTGTTATTTTTGGGTGTGTCTGTGTGAATATTTCCAAAGAAGATGAGCATTTGAATTGCTAGACTCAGCAGAGCACACTCCTATCCCTAATATGGTTAAGTATTAATCCATTAAGGACCTATGTAGAACTAAGGTGGAGGAAGCAGGAATTCACTCCTTTTATCTTATCACACTGCTTGAGCTCTCATCTCATTTCATCTTTTCCTGCTTTTCAACTGGAAATTACATCTGATACTCAGATCTATGGACTTGGATTGACTTATACCACTGACTTTCATGATCTCCAACTTGTAGAAAGCAGATCACTAGCCTCCATAATCATGTGATACAAATCCTCATAAGTGTGTGTATGTAACTGTATATCTAGATATATACACACATACATATATGTATATATGTAGAAATGAATATACGTAGAAATTGGTTCTTTTTCTCTTGAGAACCCTAATGCAATTCATATAAGGGATTTGCAACCAAACTATTTGCAACTAAAGAGAAAAAAATTAAATTATTTGAGTAATAAGTATTTTGCTAAGTTCCACAGATATATGTTCTCTCTTAATTCTTAAATTAATCCAGACAGGTATTTATTATTGTCAGTATTTTTCCAGATGAGTATTATCCATTAAGTGCCTAAGTAAAACAAAGGTGGGGGAAGGAGTAATTCACTTCTTTTTTTTCTTACCATATAAGTTTTTGAGATTACATAGTATTCCAAGGATCACAGAGTGGATCACATATAACCTTGAAAGTTGAAAGTTGAAAGATCAGGTTTTTAATCCAGAACGTTCAGAGTTCAAAATTCACACTCTAAACCTCTCAATTTTGCTAGATACTCCATGCTGAGTTAGCTTAAAGGTCAAAACTATTCCACTTGGTATTTAAATTTTGTTCCCTAACCCAAACATTCAAGTAAATTCTCTACTCCATAAATCTGAACTTCTTGGGGTATATTCCTGTATGCAGATAATTCATTGTTCTTTCCATTTTGCCTCCTAATCAACATTGACATATTCCTCAAGTTTTTAATCTTCTGCATCTGAAGCATGTGTTATTTGCAGAGTAGAAGAAAATCAGTTTTATTCCTATCTCAAAGAAAGGCAAAGCTTCATATTTAATGACTATCATCCCTCTGCCATCTCCACAAATAGGACCTTTATTGATGTCAAAATTAGAGGAGGCAGAAAAGATTATGCCTTTTGAGGAGAGAGACATAATACAAAATATAAAAGGAATTACAAAGAGATCTTTTTTTAAAATTTTGCAATTCATTGAGTCTAGGAGTCATTGGCCCAAGTAAGCAATTTGACAGGTTACTGGGAAATACTATATCCTTGCATCACTGAAGCAAACTTTCTACCTCTTTTAATAGCTGAACTTGGGTGATAAAAAATATGAAGTCCTACCTGTGAACAAAGCACAGAACTAACACAACTGTGAACATGGAAAGCAGTCAAGCCAGAGCTGACTTTCTTGGGAGACATGCCCCAGGTCAAATACAGGTTGCCCATCTGCAAAGGAATCCCCTACCTCATGCTTTGCTCCTTAGCACACAGCTAAGAATAGGCAAGGGGGACAAAAGGATTGTTCCCCAGACCTCAAAGGAACCTGGCCTGTGGTTGATTTTGCACCTCATAGCAGTGGGTTAGTTGAAATCTCTGTGAGATTAGGTTGTAGCTAGAACTCCAGCTGACATGACACATGTTTAGTTTTTCTTTGCCTCATCCTGCTTTTCTCATTTCCCAATAGAAAGTTTTCCCCCCCAATAAATCACATCTATAAGAATCCTTGCTTCAGGCTTGGTTTTTAGGAATTCTGAGATAGTGGCTTAATGAAGTTCTATTTAGGAAAACTAGAATACAGGCTAGCATGTACGGCTACCATCTTAGACCCTTGAGAATATTGAAGAACAAGTTTGTGAGTGGTAGGAGAGTTTAAAAGAGAACAAAGACTAAATATGAACACTGAAAAGTGATAGAAGGTAGTGAAGAAAAAAATATTCCCTGACTGCTTAAAACTTTGCAGTAGAGCAGATTAGGTTCGGAAAAAAATATATATGGTTATGAATGTCATTTTTTTCAGTGTTTCCTCAATGATGAGCTTTTTAAGGATATTGCAACAAATCTGACCTCATTGAGTCTTGAACACACTTTTCCAATTCTTCCTAATTTGGCTTTATCTTTAAATACCAAAAATATTTTCCTGAGCTGTCTTCCATGTGGATTCAATGGGGGCTTTCCATTTACTCCACACAGATTTTGCATTCCTCTAGCTTGCAGCTGGCAATGATTAGTCTTCTACAGGACAATTAGAGTGCAGGCGTCACTGCCAAGCATAGCGTCTGTAAAATAAATTGCTGTAGCAGCTAATAGAGGTTCTTGGATTAGTCACTTCTTTTGTTCAGAAACATACAAGAGATAGCATTTAAAAAGGACATGTCCAGATCTCAAGGAGGAATAGGACAGTAAAATGGTAGCAGTAAAATAGTTCTAAGTATGGGCCCTGCATTCTGCTTCCCTTTATGAAGGTTTAGACAATTAAATGAGATGATACATATAAAGCACGTAGCACAATGCTTGTACGAAGCAAATGCACAGTAAGTGTCACTTATCACTATAACAGCTCCTAAGCCTCTCCAGAATTGATTCTGATAGCTCTTTTATTTTGCTGCTTCTTTCTGCACTTGTCTGCTTTGGTGCTATTGGGGTCTTAGAGCAGCCCGAGTTTCTGAGGATGGTTTAGAAACACCCTCCCCCTCCCAGTTACTCTCAAACTCTTTGACCTTGGTTCTTAGGTAATTAACTCTATGCAATACTATTTCAGCTTCTTCTCCACCTACGTGGTAATAGACATATTCACTAAACACTACTCCCCGCTATTTCCCTCCTTCCCTACTTCCTCCCACCCTCCCTTGCTGCTTTTTGGTAACTTGTGCCTGACTTTTTCTCCTCTGTCTGTTATTTAGATTGACTATTTCTTACTAATGATTCCCTTTTATCTTACCTGTTGGTTAATTAGTTATCACCCATTGTTTCTTCAGGCTTTATGCTATGTATCATTAATTTATTGCCATCAACTTTCAACTGATAGTATAATACTTAGTATAAAAACCATATAATAGAATACTTCTACATCTCTCTCTCTAGTTTGTGCTGTTATTATATGGTTTCCTTTAACATAGGATATAAATTCCATGATACATTATAATTATTTTGGTTTAGTCAATTATCTTTTAAAGAACTTTAAAGCTTTCTTTGCTGTTCTTTGGGGACACCAGCTGCACTAATATTAGACTTCTTAAAACTGTCCCTCAGCTTGCTGATGCTCTCCTCATTTCTTAATTTTTTGTGTGTGGTTTCTGAATGGTTTTTATTGCTGTGTCTTCACTAACCATTTCTTTTGCAAGTTTTAGTCTGCTTTAATCCAGTATATATTTCAATTCAGATAGTATGGTTTTCAGCACTAGAAATTCTATTTGGGCTTTTAGTGTATTTCTCCATGCTTCTAACACTTTGAATATATTGTAGCATATGGTTATAATACCTGGTCTGCTCTTATAACTGGCTAATTTTAGTATTTTTGTCAATTCTGCATCTGTTTTAGAAGTTATTTTTTCCTGTTTTTTTAATGTCTGATGGTTTTTGATGCCAGATATTCTGAATTTTACCTTATTGGGAATTATGTTTTTGAATTCAAATAAATATTATTAACTGAAATTTGTTCTGAAATTCAGCTTAGTTGCTTGGATTTGGTCCTTTAGAGTCTTACTTGCCAGATTTTTTTAATATAGGGCTTGTGATGATTTAAGGAGATGATACCTTTAGAGTATTTAACACCAGGATGGCTTGAAGCAAATGCCCATTAGTTTTCACTTTTCCTGAGCTTCTCCAGCACTGATTCTATAAGCCCTCATGTTTACACATTCTTAGAAAGAGAATAGTAATTACCTATGAGTAGTAGTGAGGATGAGCATGCTGGGCACATAGGACTTAAAAATGGTAGATATTGCCTTTATAAACTGCAAAGATTAGTAATAAAAATCATAACTGCAATGGGACTTTTGTTATTTATAAGATTAAGGATTTTGTGAAAGAGTGTGATGTTATATTGACATACAGGAAGATTTAATGCCTATGCAGGTGTTATTCATGTTTACTATGTTACAACAGATAGAGCTATTTTGCTTATTCTTATTTTTTATGAATCTAGAATTTATTTTAAAATATCCTTCTAAGAAAGGGGATGAAAAAAGGAGAGATAATGGGGTTGAAAGTAGGGAATAACCCTATTTAACCCTGTTAGTTTTATTCATGGTTGTGAATTATTAGTACAATAAACACTGATTTCATTTAAAACCAGGTGGAGTTATTTATGTTTAAATGAAAAGCACATACATTCACTCACAAAAACTCTGTTGTAAACTTGAAAAATCAGTTGTTACTGTTCAAACAATTTGTACTAACAACTCAAAATGAGTATTCTGTAATTATGAGCATAAACTTGGAATCTTTATGTGCTGGATTTTTTAATAGAATGGGTTAAGACTTAATAGAAGTGAACAGACTTAACAGTATTTTCCAGGTGCCTAGATGCTGCCTGCTAGATACTTTGTTACTTTCTAGTGGTGATTGTCCCTCACATAGAGGATGATTTTGATTTCTTCAGTTTCACAGAGAGTGACAGATCAACAATGCCAAAGCAACAGCAATTGTGGTTGTGGGCACTATTTCAGTTATTGGTTGCAGCAACAAACAAGAAGTGTCAAACATATACAACCAACAGGTGCCTTTTGAATTAACCACAGCTCTTAGGGACTGAAGCTCTAAGATAGTTAAACGGAGGTCACATGAATTCTGAGGTCCCACTAGCTTAGTGCCTTATCCACAAGGCCAGTTTACAGAGAATGCCCATGACCTGTATATATCTTATACTTGTATATATTATAAGCCTTCATAAGTAAAGAGCACCATTAAATAATAATTTCACCTGATTTTTTTGAAGGATATTTGCAGCTTGGGAATATTTTTAAAAACTGGAAGGAGAAATATCTTCTTACACCTATCTTAAAGATAGTCACTTAAACTATATTATAAGTAAATAGTGTTAGCAGGCAGACTGAGTGGCACCTTGAGAACCCCAAACCTGCCTGCTCTAAATAGGTTCTGTCATCTGCCACTTAAAGACAAAATATCTTCTTAGAGTCTAAGCCTCTTAGTGTGTAAACCTTCAATGGGAAAAACATATAATTAGTGTGCAATAGAGAGAAGAGCAGAGAAAGAATATAGTTAAACTAGTTTCCCCTCAAACACCCAAACTTACCCATCACCCCTGTGGGTAAATGTCCAGTCAAACAGGATTGATCCACTTGAAGGGCCACTTGAAGCCCAAAAACTTGCCACAGTCATAAGGCACCTTCTGGTGGAGACCCATACTAAAGAGGCAGAAAGACCAGGAAGTCTGGAAGAAAAAGACCAAAATCAAAATACAATTCAAGATTAAGGCTGCCATAGTTAACCTCCCCACACATTTCTCACCCACATCTCTTTAAAACATTTCCTTCCATGTTCCTCAAGTCCCTAGTACAAGTCTAGTGCCCAGAAGTAAGTGTGGCCACTTCTTTACCTGTCTCTGTGCTCCATGTGCTTCCTTCAGGTCTTCTCCTAGTCTTCTTTGCCCTCCAGCCCTCTCTCCCAAGTCCTTTTTAGTTTTCACTTTAGGTCACTCAGTTCCAACCTTAATTAAGTGGGGCAGGGAACATGAAACCTCTTTTTCTATGAGGACTGCACTGCTATATAACACAGGTAATGAACTTAGTATAGTTCCTAGAAGGTACTAAGTTCTTTTTAATATTTATTTTGTTCTTTAGATCACAACCTCTGTAAGTGGTTTTTGGGATTCCTCCCCCCCACCCCGTCCCCCATGCCCCTTCTATTTTCTCTAACCCACTCTTTGCTGTTTACTAGTTGTGCTAAGTCCATTAGTCTCTTTCCTGTGGCAGTGTCCTTTCACTGGGGAGGGAGTGTTGTTGGACCAGGTGAACCTTGCTGATAGTTTTTCGTTCTTAATTTTGCGTTGGGTGACCAGTCTGTATTCATTTGTGATCTGTCCATGTTTTCTTGCTGCAGGCCGTCTTCTCCAATCCCATCTCCGCAGCTTTGCGGCTTTACCTTATGGCTCTGGTGTCAGATTTAGGGAGTCTTGCCCCCAGCCAGTGTTGGTGAAGAAGTTTCTCTGTATCTACAGGTGTCTGTGAATTGCCTTTGTAGATCATCTCCTCTGCCTCAGTTTGCAATTTTGATGTGGGGCGGATTACCCCATCTTTGGTCTTCCTCTCCTCTCCCGTAGTGTAGGGAGGGGGCCTTGCTCTCCTAGAATGCATCTCTGAAATGAGGTCCTGGTTTCCCGGCCCGGTGAGCACAGAGGTGCACATTGTGACATCGTGTTTCTCTTGTCTCTCATGCACTGGTTCTCTCAGTTGTCCTCTGCTGTGTCCAGCTCAGGCTTGTGGGCTGGATTTTTGCATGACCCCTTACCCATTCTATGATGGGGTTTGCATTGTGCATATTTTTGCTCCTCTTGAAGGTTAGCTGGAGTTAGAGAGAAATGGAAGGGGCTCCCCCGACCCCCGCACCTGCCTGCATACTGGCAGGGGCAGGGCCCAGGTGGCTGAGCCTGTGTCCCTCCAGGCTCCCCTTGGGCTAGGAGCAGGGGGCAACATGGCTCCACCGATCCAGGCTGCAGATGGCTGCCCTGTGCAGCAGCCATCTGCTGGTGGTTGGGGTCACCATAACCCTCACCCCATCCCCCCTTCAGGGCTCATCCAGCTTAGGGGCTTACCCAGGATTCTTTACCCCCTTTGCTCCCTGCTGGCAAGGGAACTCGGATGGCTAGGGACCTGGGCACGCAGGCAGCCCTCAGGTGGCTGCCCACTGGTGGGCAGAACTCCAGTATTAAGTTCTTAATGCACAGTAGCAGAAAGTGTCTTATGTATATAACTTTCTCTAATTTTTTCACATATATGCATTTGTTGAACAAACAAATATTCAACACATATTCACTGAACATTAGAAACTTTGAATGGGTTGGAGAGAAAGCATTGGACAAGACATTGGCTTGGACAAGACTTTGGCTTCTGCCCCTAAGTCGGTCATAATTCTAGTGAAAGAAAGAAATAGGTAATAGACCTTTACCATGTGATCAAACGGTGCTCTAATAAGTGCTGTAGGGATTAGCCTACTGAAGGCTTCTTGGAGAAACTGACTACTGCTCTCAGACCTGAAGGATAAGCAGGAGCTATTTAGTTAATGGTGTGGAAATGAAAAAATGTTTCCTGCAGAGAAAGTAGCACGTGTTAAGCTCCTGAAGCAAGAGCAAACACAGCATGTTCATGGAACTAAGTGGAATTTTGTGTTACTATAGAGCATACACTTGGGATTAGATAAAATAGTGGGAGGGTTGAGGGTGGAGTTGCATGGGGGCAAGACTAGGGAGAAGTCAGCAGGAAGATTGAAGAAGGCTGATCCTGTGAAGGGCTTCCTGGGAAGCCCTGTGAGAGAGCTTGTATTTTATCCTGAGATTGGTGAGAAGCCACTGAAGCAAGAAAGATGCTATTGGTTTGTGCTTTAAGAACATTGAGTTGAGAAGATATTTGAAAATATAAGGTGCCAAATAATAAGTAATCTAATTTAAAGATTCAATTAAGAATAATAGCTATAAAATGTAAAAGGGATAGGCAAGAGAATCTGTCTACCTTGAAAATTTTAAATATCCCTCTCTTGGATAAAAGCAAATTTTTAAAAATTACCAAAAATTTAAAGTGAATGATATGGAGATTACTGGATCTTAAATGCTGTGGTGTTGTCAAAGGGATATTCCATGCAAAAGTTATAACCAGTATAAAAGTATAAAAGTATTTACCAGTGTTAAAAAACAAAAATCTAGCTGAGTTAATATACCTTATTAAATGATTCATGAATCTTCATGAACTGGGCAGCTTTTCATCTAGACAGGGGTTACATAAAATGTCTGTAAATAAGTTTTTACAGACAGAAGGATGGGCCAAGGTTATTAGCAAAAGGAAAAATTATTTCAGGTAAAAGCCATCTTCCTCAGGGTCAGGGGTTGGGCCTAAAGTATTTTATCATGAAGATTACCTGGCAGTGCTGGTTAGAAAATTCCTGATAGATTGGTTTAGGATTATACTTCTGGGAGAGGTAGAAACTACAATGAGATAGGTGTTAGATCTGGGAGGGGACCTAGCAGAAGGAAAGCCTTTTAGGCCTGTTCCTTCTATTTTTTAATAGAACTAAGAAAATTTGAGAGGAAGGAGTTTTTCTGAATCACTAATCCCTACAGCTGCTTTTCCTTTGCTTGAAAATGTTAAGACACTTATAGCTTGAGGCCAATTAGACCTAGAGTCTATCATCTGTATTTTAACCTAGAGTCTATCATCTGTATTTTAACCTAGAGTCTTTCCTGGGCAGCCCAAGGGAGCACCTTCCAATGAAAAGTGTATTGTGGCATGAGAAACCATAGAGATTTTACTTATTTATTTTTCTTATAGTTATATTTTTATTTTTTAAAGTCGATTGCATCTATATATTACATTGTTGTCTATCCCCAAGGTTCTCCTATCACCTTACCACCCGTGAACCATCATCTTAATTTCTTGTGCCCATTCCTCCCCCAATTTTACCCATCTCCCTTCTTGCTCAAATCATAGAGACTTTAAACTCAACTTTTCTCCTAGAGCTTCTTTTAGTTTTTGACAGCTAATTTATCCAGATGATTGGCTTTGGGGAGGAATTCCCTCAATCAACCTGGTCAATTGTTAAAGCAGAGCAGTTGGGTGGATACTGCTGCTGGAACCAATTATTTTTTGGTGGGGTTTGGGGTATAGCTGAAGCATCAGTGGGGACCATAGGAACCATCTCAGTTTGTAAGACGTGTGGTATCTTGGAACCATTTGCTTTAAAGGTTCCATTTGCATCATCAGCAAAGATTATGGAAAACAGCCCAATTTCAGTTGATTACCCACTAAAGTGCCTGGAAGCCACTCTGTAATTTTCATAGCGGTTTGCTGGATTCTTAAGCAAAGTTTGCAGGCAAATTTAATGGAAAGCATTCAGCTCTGCTGAATGGCAGACAGAGAAGGCACCAGC
The DNA here is from genome assembly GCA_004024945.1 of Uropsilus gracilis. NCBI lineage: Eukaryota > Metazoa > Chordata > Mammalia > Eulipotyphla > Talpidae > Uropsilus > Uropsilus gracilis. Next base: position 11,891 of record PVHY01001436.1, read on the forward strand.
TTCCTGTTTCCTTTGTTTGAAAGCATCTGTTACCATAACGTAGTAAACAGTTTTTTAAACTATTCTGAGAATAGTCAACTGTGAGACAACTCCACAGTGTAGTCTTGGGTTCAGACTTTAGTTTTCTCACAACCTCACCCAGCAAGAATTACCTGTATTACTCAAGGCCAAAGAGAATGGATTTCTAGAAAATGATTCTTGGTCCTCTAGATAGGTAAATAAACTCTCCTAATATTTGTTAGAATCAATTTATTAAACTAACCCCATGGCACAAACATACAAGTGTATTCTTTCAACCATAAAAAAGGATACTGTGGATTCATACTTCTTAAGCTTTCATGTGCTTGTGAATCACTTGAGTAAACTTGCTAAAACTAATAGGTCTGGGGTGGGCTTCAGGCTCCACAATCCCAACATGCTGTCCAGTGATGCTGGTCTGTTGATCCTTGGACCACAATTTGAGGAGCAAGGCTCCGCAAGTTTTAAATTGCATAGGACAGTGCGTATGAGTAATAAGTAAGAAGGCAAAGATTACAATGTATAAATATGATTTCATTTTGATATATGTATATAAAACATATATATATATTCTTTCTATTTTGAAAACATTTCAAATCAGTGGGGAGAAGTACACTAAAAGAGGTATTGGAAATAAATAATTTATGTTAATATAGAAATATATATGGCAAGAGAGAGAAAGAGGAGAGCCAGTTAACTATGAATATTGCTGAGTGTTTAGAAAATAGTTATCTTCATCCCATTGATTGTATTGAAGAATAATTCAGCTCTGAATCAGAATTTCATGTCCACATGAAAACAAAGTTTTTAATTTGAGATCTTTAAGGAATGCAACTCAGGAACACCACTATGTAAGTGTTCTGGTATGTTTAGAAAATACAAAGTTTATATAGGCAGAATCATCTCCTAATAGATAAACTAGTAAATTGTCTACAAGGGGGAAGAAAAACATGGAAAAAGAAGGGTTGTCTGCTTGCTGGTGCAATCGAAGGACTGTCTGTTTTGAGACTACAATTCTATAATGAGAGAAGGCTGGCACCATGTATTTAAGCTCCTCAATTTCAAATGTCAGGATGCTGTTTTGTTGAGGGTAATATATGGAGTCATAAATTTGAGTTATCAAATGGTCAGGCATAGTAGACAACATAAATTTTACTCTGCTAATGGCCTCTGACTCTGTTTGAACATTCCTTTGATTGATTTTAATTTTATAATTTTTCAGTTATCTCAATTGGCTATCTTTGCTTTTTAAACATATTCTATGTTAATATATTTTATTATAAAATCATTGTAGAAGTAATTTTTAAAACATTCACTAATGAAACAATAAAGCATTCTTTTCAAACACTTTTGGAATATCCAGTGCAGTTTTTGAAATATTGGTAAGGTCTGTTAAAATATCAAAAACACTTGTCTTTTAAATTAGCAATTCCATATCTAGCAATCAGTCTTAAAAACATTCTAGCAGATGCACATGCACATATACAATACGTGTAATAGGACGTTCACTACAGAGTGGTTTGTAATATTTAAAAAAAACTAGATTTACCTAAATGCCCACAAGAAGTGGACTAGTTAAATTAGCTATAGTCATACAATATGATCTAAAAAATGACATCTATATTCTATAGACACCATGTATGTTTCTTATTTTTATTTATTTATTTATTTGTTTATTTATTTATTTATTTATTTATTTTTTGAGACTGGGTCTCGCTATTTTTGCCCGTAGAACCGCAGGCTCTCGTTGTCCGGGGTACCCCAGACTCAAGAAATCCCCAGCCTCAGCTTCCCAAGTAGCTGGGATGACAGGCGCGCACCACCACGCCCAGCTATTTTTTTTTTTTTGGAACTAAGTCTCGCTTCCGGCCCCAGGCGGGACTCGAACCGCGATCCCTAGCCCTTGCCGCTTCATAGGCTGAAGCTTACAAGCACCAGCCGCCGTGCCCGGCTTGACACCATGTATGTTTCATATAACTTTGGAACAGATGCTTGTGGTTACTTACCCAGCAGCCAATCTCCTATCTTCTAGCTTCAGAGACTTCTACCATGGAGGTAGAGAAAGTCAGCTCATTGCCTTACCACCTTCCCTTGCTGCCAGGAAAGTTTCTTGTGTTGTAGTTCTTTTATTGTTAGATTTTCTAGAGTGGCCTACTGTTTCAAAATGCAGTTTTTCAATAACATACAAGTATTATATTTTATGTGTGTATAAAAATAATTAAACACAACTTAGTTTTTGTCTCTACCATCAGTGCTTCTAAATAAAAATACTGTTCTGATTTTAAAAATCAGTTCCTGATTTTTCTGTTCACTTTAGGTTATACAATTACTTTGTTGCAATTCCAGTTTCAATATAGTGAAAAAACAAGTATTAATCCTTGTTTGACAGACCTTCCCATCTACCATAGCATAGTTTTCAGTGTTTTCACCTCTGAGAGCTGCGACCTGATGCTAGAAAAGAGGACTGTAGTCTTCCTTCTTTCCATCTAGAAGCCTGGGATGCAGGACTCTCATATCTAAAATCCTGAAAATCAGGCTGGAATGGGAGACTTTCATTTCTAAAAAATGAGAAATCACAGGCAAACTAGGACAAGTGTTTCACCCCAAAATGTTAACTCCCTGAACTCTACTTCCCTGGGCTGGTTACTGTTGGTGCTGGCCATGTAGATGTGGAACAAATGTTAAGGCGTGAGGGTACCAGGCAGATCTTACCTGGACTGTGAGTGTCTTGTATTGTTGACTCTTTCAGCTCTCAGCTAGTGGCTAGAACTGTCTTCCAAGTAACTGCACAGGGGAATACATTTCTTCTCTTAAGGGATGCTCAACGACCCCTCTCTCTTCCATCAGGGCCCTTCTTTTTCTGGCCTCTCCTCCTCGTGCCTCCATAGCCTGGCATCTGACAGCACATTACTAGCCTCCCTCTCTTCACCCACTGAGGGTTGCCTCCTTGGGAAGGACTCAAGACTACGTTCTGGTCTCTGTGGTGAACTGCATCTGTTTCCTGGGAAAACAGCTGATATCTTGCAATAGAACCCTCCTGCCTCTGCCACCAAAACAGCTAGTTCCTTCCTCGTGGGGCTTTCTGGGATTATATAGATCGCAGGGGATAATACCTTGTAGGTCACAGTCAGCTTGAGCTGTTTTAGTCCCAAATTTCAGGGACAGATGTCAAACCTCTTCAAAGGGCATCCTTAAATTCTCTTTCACAAGACTTAGAGTTCAAAGGTGGAAACTTCTCTTTTTTCCAACGAGTTTGGCTGGATCTCATAGCATGTTCCCCACCTGAAAATATCACCCATCAGGATTCCTTTGTGTACTACTAGGTCTCCCTGCACTTTCCAAGTGGTATGGCATTGGTTCTTCCATCTGTATGTGTGGCTGCACCCCATTCTGGGTATGGTGTCTGTTTTATGGGTGCCTCAGATGAAACTAAGGCAGAGGGAGCCCCATTTCAACATCTTATCCAGAAGTTACAAATTGAACTTTTTCAGCAGTTTTTTCTGGAGAATGGTGGTAATGATGAGGGACAAGGGTGGGTGGACTTTAACTTTATTTTATAATTTTATATAACTATATGTATGTGGTATACATCTATATATACTATATACTATATATACACACGACACACACATAGTATATATACTACACATATATACACAGATATGTATAAGTACATATGCATATATGAACATATATATATGTATATATATATATGCACTAATACCTGTTTACACACACAGACACACACATAGACTTGCCAGATATGCACCACTTTTGTAAGTTAGGAAAAAAGACATTGAAATAATTGTATAAGAAAAATAGAGATGAAATAATCTAAATTGATTAATAGTTTTCTCACTGGTTTAAGCAACATGGCAACTAGTCATAATTAAAATGGAAATGTTTTCACTGTTATAAAAATGATTAATGAGAGTCCCACCCACCAGCAGGCAGCCTCCTGAGGGCTGCCTGCACGCCTGCGTCCCTAGCCATCTGAGCTCCTTTGTCAGCAAGGAGCAAAGGGGGTAAAGGATCCCAGGTAAGCACCCTAAGCTGGGTGAACCCTGGAGGGGGGACATGGTGGGGGTTTTGGTGGTCCCACCCACCAGCGGATGGCTGCTGCACAGGGAAGCCATATGCAGCCTGAATTGGCGGAGCCATGTTGCCCCCTGCTCCTAGCCCAAGGGGAGCATGGAAGGGCGCAGGCTCACCTGGGCCCCACCCCCACGCAAGGAGGTGTGGGCGGATGGGGGGAGAAGGGGGTGAAGCCCCTTCCATTTCGCTCTCACTCCAGCTAAACTTCAAGAGGAGCAAGAACATGCACAATTCAAACCCCATCATAGAATGGGTGAGGGATGATGCAAAAATCCAGCCTACACACCTGAGCTGGACATAGCAGATGGACAACCGAGAGAACCAGTGCATGCGAGACAAGAGAAACAACTGTAGACACATGATGTCACAAAGCACACCTATGCGCTCAACGGGCCGGGAAACCAGGACCTCATTTTGGGATGCCTTCTAGGAGAGCAAGGCCCTCTCCCCATACTACGGGAGAGGAGAGGAAGACCAAAGATGGGGTTATTGGCCCCATATCAAAACTGCAGACTGAGGCAGAGGAGATGATCTACAAAGGACATTCACAGACACCTGGAGATACAGAGAAACTTCTTCACCAACACTGGCTGGGGGCAAGACTCCCTAAATCTGACTGACACCAGAACCATAAGATAAAGCAGCAAAGCTGCGGAGATGGGATTGGAGAAGACGGCCTGTAGCAAGAAAACATGGACAGATCACAATGAATACAGACTGGCCGCCCAATGCAAACTTAAGACTGAAACCTATCAGCAAGGTTCGCCTGGTTCCAACAACAGTCCCTCACCCAGTGAAAGAACACTGCCACAGGAAAGAAAGACTAATGGACTCAACACAGACTAGTAAACAGCAAAGAGTGGGGTTTGAGAGAACGGAAGTGGCACCAGAGGGAGGAGGGAGGAGATATCCCAAAAACCACTTACAGAGGTTGTGATCTAAAGAATAAAATAAGTAATATTAAAAAATGATTAATGATTAATGACTTCATTATTCTTACAAAAAGTGTACTCAAACTTAATTAAACTGTAAGGGAAAATATCCACTCTGAAAACAAGTTATTCAGGTTCTCTGCTGTTTAGTGGAGACAAGAAGACTTTTTGGAACTGTGACTGTGGGCAGGAAACTCTTAGCATTCTAGTTTGCTCAAGCACTAGATTAAATGGAGGACTACAACTGCCATCTGCTGTGTAGAATTGCATGAAGGCCTGCTCTGTTCAGTCGTTAGGACTAAACTGTCATCTCTGAGAGATTTGCTTCTGATGAGCAAGCTCAATATTGTCTCATAAACTATAAATGATTATTTCATTGACGATGCCTACCTGTCAACAGCAAAATTCTCTCTTGTCTCTTCAGCTTTCTCTTATGTGAGAAACTTATAGAAATGCACACCTTTGTTATCCTCTGAGTAGTTTCCAGGTGCATGGAGATCGCCTGAAACCAGTGAATCTGAATTAATGGCTAGAAATGCTTTAAGTTTCCCTACTACCTTTCCACACAATACGACTAAGATGTAATGTCTGTGACCTCTGCAAATATTCCTAGGGAAGGCCCTCACTGAAGGTGTGAAGAGAACCCATGAGTTAATTTCTGCCAAGAGACCTCCTGACTCAAACCTGCATCTTCCCAAATACTCGCATTATACACCAGAATGGTGGAGACTTCAAGAACCTAAATATGAAAGAAATGAAAACATAAAAGTTTTGAAATTTCAAACACGCAAGCATTTCATAGAAATTAAGAAATTAAATTAGAGAAACATATGAATGCGCATGTATGCTTTCATCTCAAAATCCATATTTCTCACTAAGGTTTATAAGATTTGATCCTGCTTCCCTCTTTGTCCCTGCTTCCCCAATCTGCTTCTTCAACTTGTACTTCATGCTTCAACCCTTTTGAACTTAATATTCTTTTCTTCCAGAGATCATCTTCTAAGTCTCTGGGCCCATTTAATGTACTATGCCCTGCCTGAAACTCTTCCCCTGCCTACCCTCCATGCTACCTTTCTCTTTCACTACTTAACTAAGAAACCTCCCAGTGCCCTTCTCTGTCCTCCATTGAGCTGCCCTCAGTGGTGACATCTCTGAGCTATATGTAAGAGAGGCAGTCTACCAGTCTTGTTCTGGCTGTGCCCACAACATCCAACCTAACCTCACCTTTGGTAGACATGCACTGAAAACTCTTACTAACCAAGTTGTCAAGAGAAAAGAACATGGTAAATGAATATACTTTCCTGAGCAAGTAAAACAGTATGGTTGATGATTTCTTCCCCTACCCATACTTTTCGCATTATAAAAGAATGTAATAAATTAAATGTAGTTTTAAAACAACAGTTGTGCCATATTAACAGTGATGTTCAGGTTTCTTTCTCCCTTAAAGATTTTGTCCACATATCTGTTTTATATAATTGAGTTTGTGAAATGTTTTTATTCATGTTTAGGATATCAGTATATAAAATTTGCAGTTTTCTACATAGTTCTTCATACTTACATTTTAATTGTTATTGCTTATATAATGTATTGAGTTGATATGATAAATTTCCCCTAACTATCCTCATAATTTTATGATTGCATAGGGAATAGTAAATTCTTTAAATTTAGTGAAGGGTAAATTTAGTGAATGGGTACTATTTTCTCCTTTTTTCTGTCTTTCTTTGACATCGTGCCATAATCCCATAGCTGTTGAGTCATTTGTAATTAAATTCTCTCTTGCCCAGTTTTAAACCAATCTCATCTCTCTGTGATTTTTAAAATTTAATTTAAAAATTAAATTTAAATTTAATTAATTTAAATTTAATTAAAATTAAATTAAAAATTTAAATTTTAAAAATTTGCATATAGGTATGTTTTTATATTTATATTACATTGTTGTGTACCCCAGGGCTTTCCCACTTCCTAACATCTGTTAACCATCCTACTCTTTTGTGCCCTTCGCCTCCCCCACATTCTTCCCCCTCCCTCCTCCTCTCTTACTCCATTGTTCAGTCCCATTGGTTGTTTTTATTTTTTCTTATTCGTTTGTTTTTTTCCCCCATATCCATCATATAAGTGAGACCATCCTGTATTTCTCTTTTTCTTTTTGGCTTATTTCTGCTAATATGAGTCTTTCTAGTTCCATCCATATTGATGTGAATGACATATGTTTGCCCTCCTTGATTGATGTGTAGTATTCCATCGTGTACATATACCACATTTTTTTCAGTCAATCGTTGGTTTTGGGGCATTTGGTTTGTTTCCAAGTCTTGGCAATTGTAAACAGAGCTGCAATGAACATGCATGTATACGTGTCCTTTTGAATTAGCGTGTTCATGTCCTCTGGGTAGATTCCCAGTAGTGGGATTGCTGGGTCTAATGGAATTCCACTTTCAGTTGTTTGAGAATCCTCCACACCATCTTCCATAGTGGCTGGACCAGTTTGCACTCCCACCAGCAGTGTAAGAGAGTCCTTTTTCTCCACATTCACGCCAACACTTGTTGTTGTCTGTTTTATTTACATGGGTCATTCTTACTGGTGTAAGATGGTATCTCAGTGTGATTTTAATTTGCATTTGCCTGATTATTAGTTATGTGGAGCATTCTTTCATATGCCTATTAGCCATCTGTATCTCATCTTTGGTGAAATGTCTTTTTAGTTATTCTCCACATTTTTTGAGTGGGTTTTTTGCTTTGTTTTTGTTGAACTGTAGGAGTTCTTTATGGATCTTTGTTATCAAACCCTTGTCACTTGTCTGGAGGGCAAAATTTTTCTCCCAGTAGGTTGTGTTTCTTTTTGTTTTGTTTATGGTCTCTTTTGCTGAACAGAAACTTTTTAGTTTGATATAGTCCCAGCTGTTTATGTTTTCCTTCACTTTTTTCCAGCCATAGTTGTTTCCCAAAATGGACTTTTGAGGTGAAACTCATGAAGGGTTTTGCCCAGGTTTTCCTCTATGTATTTTATGGTTGCGGGTCTCACTTCCAGGTCCTTTATCCATTTTGAGTTAATTTTTGTACAGGGTGTGAGGGTGTTGTCCTGGTCCATTTTTTTTTTTACAAGTTTTGATCCAGTTTTCCCAGCACCATTTACTGAAGAGGCTATCCTTGTTCCAGGGTATGTTTTTTGCCCCTTTGTCAAAGATTAGTTGACCGTATATGTGTGGTTTTATTTCCGGATATTCAATTCTGATCCATTGGTCTGTTTGTCTGTTTTTGTACCAGTACCTTGCTGTTTTAAGTATTATGGCTTTGTATTATAGCTTGAAGTCTGGAATAGTAATACCTCCATTCTCCTATTTGTCAAAAGGGTTTTGGCTATTTGGTTTTTTTTGTTGTTCCATATGAATTTCAGTAATTTTTGTTCTATCTCTTTAAAATATGTCATTGGGATCTTTATTGGAATTGCATTGAATCTGTAGATTGCCTCTGGTAGTATGGTCATTTTGATAATGTTGATTCTTCTGATCCATGAACAGGGAATGTCTTTCCATTTTTTAACATCATCTTCTATTTCTTCCAGGAATGGTTTATAGTTTTCTTTGTATAAGTCTTTTACTTCTTTTGTTAGGTTAATTCCCAAGTATTTAATTTTCTTTGGTGCGATGGTAAATGGGGTATTTTTTTTATTTCTTCTTCTGATTGATTCTTTGCATATATAAATGCTGTTGATTTTTGTGTGTTGATTTTTGTATCCAGCTACCTTACTGAATTGTTTTATTATTTCAGTTAGTTTTTCTGTCAATTTTTCTGGGTTCTCTACATAGAGTATAATATCATCTGTGTATAACGATAGCTTTATTTCTTCTTTTCCTATTTGGATTCCTTTTATGCCTTTCTCTTATCTTATTGCTCTGGCTAGGACTTCTAGAACTATGTTGAAAAGGAGTGGAGAGAGTGGGCATCCTTGCCTGGTTCCAGACCTTAATTGAAATGGTTTCAGTTTTTTCCATTGAGGATGATATTTACTGTGGGTAAAATCCACATCTTGATAGGCTACACAGTCACCTGGGTACTGGCAACCATACCCACTTTCCACTAAGAAGCATTTTTTTGTCCACATCCTGCACAGGCCACAGGGAACTGAGTTGTGAAAAGTCACTTTTCCCTAGCTAAGCATATTATAACTTGGTCTCTTCTTGCCACTACAATAAGTTCTCACTTAAGAATTCTCAAACCCAGATGCCAGTCCCAAAGTGGGCAGATATCACAACTTGGCAACTACACAGTAGGTAGATACCAGATACTTCAATTTATGTCAGTTATTCTTTGGAGTCCTAACTTTTTAGCAGGGGGGAGGGCATTAAGAAGGAGAGAGAGGAGGATGAGCTCCTTGTCATGAATACTGGTTCCTAATGATCCCTTCCTATTGCTCTTCCTGAGTGGTCTGTTGATGCCTGGGTGGTGCTGGGAGCCATCACCGCATCTGGCCTTATTAGCTTCCTGCTCATTTAACAACATTGGGGGATGACCATGCTCATTATGGATGTTTAAAAGAAAAGGTAAAAATTTATCAAATTGTACACTTTAACTACTAGTAGTTTCTTGTCTTTCAATTATACTTCAATAGAATGTTCAAAAATGTTGGAGCAACTAACTGCCTATTTTTCCTATCCCACAATTAGTTACATTAGGGAACATTTAGGGAACACAATTAGGGAACATCATTATAAACTTTTAGGGGTTTTCTTTTTTGTTGTTTACTTAATAAATTTCTAGGAATTGGTTTACTGACTAGAAGAAAATAGCTATGTTTTATGGCTCTTAATAAATAATGCTATATTTCTTTTCCAAAGAATTGTGCCAATTTTGAATGTAGCAGCAGGTATAAATATAATCAACTTAATAGCAATTTTAAATTGGAATGTTATTTAAAAATCAATTTTCTAGATATGAAATAGTGCATTAATTTTTATTTCTTTCATCAATATAAAGAAGAGCACATATGTATGTTTGATCAATTTATATTTCCTCTTAAGAGAACTGCCTGTTCTTATTTTTTATCTGTTTACCTACTGGGGTTGTGATGTTCTTTTTTATTGTGAATGTTGTCACAGAGTTGTTTGGGAAGATAAAACAGCTGTTTTCACCAAAAGCAGTGTTTACTCACATGGTTAAAATTTGAGAACAAACTGACCAGGATAAGAGCAGTCTGGTCATAAACTGTGAAGGTCTGTCAGTTGCCAATCCTGGTTTCTGAAAGAAGGGAACATATTTTGCATAAACAGGTTAGGTTGATTTTATCAGGCAACCCTCCTGCCACTACCCCTGGTTGTTGACATTACTACTCTCTAAGCGTTTGGAAGCTCATATTATTAGAACTATATGTTTCCTTTTGGGTGAATGGTTTTAAATGGGTAGAATGGTAGATATCAGAAGTGAGAGAGGGATGTAATGATGGTATGTGAAATTAAAAAAAGAAATCCATGGAAACAGCTCAACCGCCTTGTCAAGGCAGTCATAAAATTTTATTTGGAGCACTTTGATATTTTAACTAGTGAAAAAAAGGTTTTTGTACACAAACAGTACACATAAGGTTTTAAAATAAATATCAAAGCAAGAGTCAATAAAAGACAAAGAAATTGCTGTATGCTTCTTTTCAGAATGGTGATATAAGTTTACGTTTTAAACCATTGGACAATAATGACACATATATACACACTAGACACATTCCTTATTCAAAACAAGCTAAATGTCTATGTAGAGAGCTATCAATGTTCAAAATAAGTGGGGGTTGAAGTGGCAAGACAACTCTGGGTATTTCTGGACTCATGTTTAGAGCTGAAAGAATTTGGATTTCCCTGGTTTATACAGGACCAAGGTCACTAGGTGTCGATGGATGACAGTCTCACAGAGTAACACCAGGGGTGGTGGAAGGGGGGCAAGGATGGAGTCTCAGATCATTAACTGTATTATTACATTTACATGTTTAATTTAATACTGACAATGTTAATTGTTAATAGCCAAGCACTTAAAGGGGAAGGCAATCAAATTTGATTAAAATGAACCAAAAATGCTGTTTGTTAAATATGCAACTAAAAGCTACATGGAGGCTGGGGTAGTGACATGTGCCTTTAATTGCAGTCTATGAAGCAAGGCCAGCGAGGCCGAGACTAGGGATTACTTGTATCTCTGGGTTTGAAACCAGCCAGGGTCAACATAGGAAGACCTAATTTCAAATAATAGAGGGTGTGGTGGTGCACGCCTCTAATCCTAGCTACCTGTGGTTCCATGATCAACAAAGCGAGACCTAGTCCAAAATAAAAATTTTTTAAACAAAAAATTTTAAAAAAAAAGCTACATGAACAACTGAAAATGAAAAGTAGAAAAAGATCTAACAGACAAATACTAAAAAATAGAAGGTTGGTTTCACAATATTAAAATCAAACAAAATTACATTAAAGGCCAAACCAGAAATAATAAGAACATTTTACAATAGTAAAAGACACAAATTTTAAAGAAGATATAAAAAGTTTGACAAATTTACATAAATGGAACAAACCTTTAGTATTTATAAAAAAAAGTTAACAATTATAAAATTACAAGAATATATAAGCTAATTCATAACTAGAGATTTGAATATAACCATATGAGAAATAAAGTCAGCAAAAATATTTGGTAAGAATATGAGATACAACAATACAATTTTAAACAATGCAATTGTCTAAACAATATAATTAAAAAGTTTAATAAATTTATAAAAGCTTGAATTTAACATTTTTCTCACTTATGTAACACAAGTTTACTACCACAAGTCTCAATTAAATTTAAAAAAGTCATTAAAAGTTTATTTCATGACCATGATGTAATTAAATTTGAAAATAATAAGAGAAATCTTTGGAAAAAATTCCCAATTATAAAACAAAAATTGCATACTTCCAAATAGCCTATGGATCATAGAGTAAATTCAGAGGGAAATTAGAAACTGTTTTGAACTGAATCAAAATGAAAACACTGCTTATAAAATTAATGTTATAAAATGGAGATCCATACTTAGAGAAAAGTTCATAACATTAAACATTTTTATCACAAAAGAAGAAAAAACTCAAAATAATGACTCAAGTTCAAGGTGAAGAAAATAGAAAAAATGATCAAATTAGAACTAAAGTAGACAAAAAGGAAATAGAAAGTTTTAGGTAAAATATTTTATAAATAGGAAACTAGTTTACTGGAAAATAGTTCATTGAGATCCATAAAATTGAGAACTTTAGCTTTACCTATCAAAGTGAGAAGGCACAAATTACTAAATTATTAATAATAGTAATTAATTAATAATTACTAATACATGATTCCAGATTCTACAGTTATTAAGAGGATAATGTGGTAAGATTATGAACAATTTTATAGAAATTAACTTGATAATTTAGATGAAATGGGTAAACTTCATGCAAGACACACCTGCCCCCACCCCAACAACTGGTCCCCATTATTCATAGAGTTCTTATTTGTAAATTTTCCTACTTATTAAAATATATTTCTAACCCCCAAGTGGATATTCCCAGCACTCTCACAGGCATATAAAAGAGGTATGCAGAATAGCCAAATGCAAATAAATGCAGTTTCTCAGATGAGGTTGAGCAGGAAGTTTTGCCTTCTTTTTTCAGCTTTAACACTGTGAGTCTACTTAGTGCCACATTTTCTACATTGCTAATGCTTTTTATTTGTGATTTCATGTTTAAAATAACCTCAAGGTGCTCAAGGATAGCACCTAGGTACAGGAACACTTAGTGTTCCTAGGTGCAAGAAGGAAGTGATGTGCTCGGTGGAACATTCAGACATGAGGAATGGTGTAGTTAGTTGGGAATTCAATGTTAATGAGTCAATAATAGATATTAAATAAGCACATTTTAAACAGAAAAACATGTAAATCAAAGTTGTATATTGACTGGTGATGAAAATTTGTGATCAGAGGCTCACAAACACCTAATTCTGTTTATCTTTTTCAGTAGCAAAAGTTCTGATTTGATAATTCAAGTTTTTGCAGTCTCTTTATAGTTGTAACTACCATCAAAAATGAGAATCAACTTTGTGTAAACATATACACAAACACATTCTGTGTATAGACAGTAAGCATATAAAATGTACTTAATCTCACTGAAAATCTGGAAAGGCAAATAAACATATATTTCAGGCTTTTCAGATTGGCAAACATTTTATACTGACAACCCATTTTCAAAACACGAGCAAATAGAAACTTTCATGCACTTCAGTGATAGTTTAAATTGGTAAAAACACTTCAGAGAGCAATTTGAAAAATCTAATCAAGTTGAAAACTTGCATTTCCTTTGGCTCAGCACTTCTACTTTGGATACAGCGCTCAGAAAGAGTCATAAGTGTGGAACTGGTTTTAATACTTCTAATAGAATAATATCTATTTTAATTGAGCTATCAGAGAGACCTCACTAAATATTCTTGACCATGAAACTTATTGGCGTTTTTTGCACTACTTGAAAGTTAAAGTACAGAAAATGTTTCTGGAGAATCATTCCATGAAAGCTGATATGTTCAAATGTGTAAATATGATAGAGCAGTTTTGTTTGTATTACAGTTTCATTTCAAGGGTGGCCCTTTGCATAGTAAAATATCGTGAGTCTCTAGTGTTGGAACCTATGGTAGGGAGAATCTTGTGACTCATATATTAGATTATCTTGACTTATGGAAAGGTAGGCTTTGAACACTGCATTTGAATTAGCATGTTCTAAAGAACATTAGAATATGTTCTTTAAAAATATAATATAAACTAAATAATACATCTAACATTCATGCGAACTAGAAAGGAAAATAATAAAATGCCCCTGCTTACTATTTATTCTATCTTAAGAAATCAGACATTGGTATTATTTACCAAGTATATTACCTGTCCTCCATCCCCCATTTCCCCAAACCAAGAAATACTGACTATTGTATTTATAGAAAGATCTCAAACTGTAGTTTTAACTACTTTAATAGGCAGAGCATTAAGTTTCATTTTTTCCCCATTGGATCAAATTTATGTGAATTTAAAAATTTTCCATTTTGGTTTTAGAAACAGGCCTTACACCTGGACCAGTGTGATCCCTGAGTGCTGTTCCGACCCTGCTGGGTGGTCTTACCCTCTGAACCCTGAGTGCTTTCTTCATATGCAAAATATTTGAGTGCTCAGGGAGAAGCCTCTGTTTTGCCCTCAAACTCTGATTTCTACAGATCTCTCCTCTATATTGCTCTGTCTTGCAAACTCTAGCCACCTTTGTTCCCCCTAAATCCCAATTCCTTCTCCTAAATTCAAGAAGTCCTCCTGACTCTGCCTGCATTTCTCTGTCTCTTCCTGGAAACTCTGTGGAGCCAGTAAGCTAGTAAAATCTCATGGTTCACCTCATTTTGCTACCCTCCTCTCAAGGACTTCTCCCTCTCATTACCAGTTATGCTTAAAAGCGCTTCATGATCGAATGCTTTAATACTATTGCTTGTTTTGTTTTGTCTAGTATTTTGGTTGTTTCAGATAAGAGGGTGAATCTGGTCCTATTATTCCATCATAGCTGAAACAAACAAACAAACCAAAAAACTTCATTGCTGATTAATGGGACCTTTGGATTTTTTTGGACTATTTTATGTTTTATATTTAACCTTGTGTTTCTGTGGTTTTTAAGCTTTATGTTTTCCCATCTTTCTTATGAAAATACTTAGATTTTCCATTTATTGTGTGCTTATAATGTGTCAGACCCTTGGTTATATAAATTTCCTCAGGGAATGCTCTCAAAAACCTAAAGAAGAAGCTATTATAAACATTCTTCTTTTTTATATGAGAAAACTGAATCACAGAACTTTTTATCACCTTCCCTAATTGTTGCATAATGAGGCTCATATTCAACTCTTTTTCTGTGCTTTTTCTGCATGGTATTGTCTGGCTATCAGCTGAAAGTTACTATAACTATATCTTGAGTGCAAATTTATGTATATGTTAAGATGATAAGATAGTTGCTCTGGATTGGGTAGTCAATGATTTGCTTGTCTCACTGGCCTTTACTTTCATAAACTGTGGAACTAATTCAAGATATACTCTGGCTCACTTTGTCAAATGGTTTAACACTAGCTGAGCAAATCATGTTTGCAACAATATGAAAATGCTGTGGATGATTAACTAGAAACTATCTTTGGGAGTGAGTCCAATGGTTGGGAGTGTGTGAATTGTAGTAATAACTTATTTAAAGGAATCATTTTTGTTTTTCACTGTATGCTTTGAAAGCTAATACTGGATGCAAGTTATTTCTCTAAATTCTGTCTACTCGCTTTCTAATTCCAAGAAAGTTTATTCCAATTTACTAGACAGTCCTCCTTCAGAAGCCTAGCACGAGCCCAGAAGAGACTAAAGAGCAGAAGAAAAGTGAATTTTCAGAAGGTTGAGCACTCTCAGTGCTCAGCCTTTAAAGTGGGCACACTGTGCCCACCTTTCCATGGAGAAGAGCTGTAGGCCCTGCACCCAGGTTTCCTCTTGTCCACACCCTACACTGTTTTTTGTAATCATGATAGTTGGAGAGCAATTTAGCTTTTTAGGAGACATCACCTGTCAGCCCTGCTGCACCTGCTAGGAGAACAGCACAATATTGTAGCAGAAATATCTAACTTCACGTTATCAAGCATTATAGATGTACTTGAGAGAGTTAAAATGACAAAATAGTACCTATTAAAGGTTAAGGTAGTGAAATTTCCTTTGAACAGGCAGTAAAACAGCAAGCTATGTCATGCACCTCATTATTGAATTCTGAGTGTATGTGAATCTTTGAATTTTTTAATATAATTAACTAAAAGTAACTTTCAGAACAAGGGAAAAATAGAAGACTCTGAAAGTCTTCAGATTTCTTAAAGTCACGCTGTGCACTTATCAGAAAGGCAAAGTCTTGCAGACAAAGATGGAAACGTATAGCAAGCCCAGAGGCACAGGCTGCTTCCTACTGGAGCTGTCATGAGAACAAATGGGAGAAACAGGAAGTCTGCACCACATGGTGGAAGTTATGCCAGAAAATCAAACAAAATCCATTTATTCCAACTTCACAAATGGCATGGCGACACCTGCTGTAGGCGATGGCCTTGGGACCTGAAATATCATTTTCTGAAGAACTTCAACAATGCATATTTTTTTGAGAAGGGTTATTAAAAACTCAAACATATCATGCTTTTTATTATCAGGAAAAGGTAAATGTTAAGAATTTCAGGTTTGTAATTCCTGCAGCAAGGCAGGGATATGAGGATAACTGTACTTCTGCATTGTTAATATTAATGGTGAGGCCAGTAGATATAAGTATTAAGAGTGAGGATGGAATTGAGGAAGGTAAAAGTATTATCTTGAGATCTGAAGAACGATATGTAAAGATCTATATACAGTAATTGAGTGGTGCTCAAAATATAGAGGTGCAGAGTGCGCAGTTTTACTTGAGAAAGTAAGAATGCTGCTTTTCAGAGGAAGTTAGGTTTGATGTAAAGCTTCAGGTTATCTAAAAAGTTTCTGGGAGAGGGAAGAACAGTCTGAGAAGAGGCAGGGGCAAGTTCAAGGGCACAGAAACATGAAAATAATGCAGAGCTCTGTTCATGATGGTGAAGGATCTAGTTGCCCACACTTAAGAATTAATTAACATGAGAGAAAAGTTTGGGGGTATGGTGGACTTAAAGTAGACAAGTAAGCAGCACAGATTTGTGTATAGGAAGATAACTGAAGGTAGCATGGAAGAGGAGTGGAAATGAAAGAGGAACTGAAGGACAGACAGAAGGCTTAGTGTCAGTGCTGAGGATGGAAGATGGTGTATGCTAGACAGATGCTGAAACTATTATAGGTCTTTGATGTTATATGACAGTGTAGTTTGCAGACATTTTATGTCAATCAGTTCAGATAGGGGGAGAAGCATTTGTAAGAGATAGCTCTGTGCTCACTGTAAAGGAGAAGACAGGGTCAATGTCAACTGCTAAGAATAGAAGGGAAAGGGCATGCATGACTTAAAGAAGCTTCAGGAGTAGATGAGGGCAAGGGACAGAGACTGAGAATTCCAGAACTATACCTGGAGGGGAATCATCTCCAGCAATCTTCCCCAAGGGCAGGAGGAGAGATGTCTGAGCCATCAGATCCAGCAGGAAAAGAAGTTACTTTAGGTCACTCATTAGATGCAAAACCAGAACTCAGATCCAGCCCTCCTACCACCAGAAAGGTCTGGGTTTTGTGTGTAGCATATGATGTTTTCTCTGATTTATACAAATCTATAAACTTCTACTCTCATCATTGCTGCTTCACTCCTTAGATTACCTAGGAGTGGAGAGAAAGTAGACACAAAGAAAGAGAATATGATATTGATAGGAGTTGTATCTTCTGGACCATTAAATCCATAATTCAGTTTAATTTAATAAGCATTTATTGATCTTATCCAGAGAGGCACACAGTCTAGTAAGAGACAGAATTCCAAGAACTAACTTTAATACACTATGACAAGACAGTGATCGACTGAAATATGGTGATGGGGAGAAGCCAGGAATTGCTATTTGCTCTCTACTCACCATTGTTAGGTGTTATGCCTGGAACTGTGTTCTCAAAGAGACACTTAAAGTATGAAGACGAATTTGGAGATCAGTGTCCCAGAGTGAAGACAATGCGAGCAATTTAAGCCTTTAGTGCTTGCTTTACTTGTTTCTGTTAGAAAAAAAGATAGCTTGGGTCAGGGCAATAGTTAAACAGGAAACCAATTGGGAGGCCAATGTCTAAGATGAAGAGTTGTTTTTTTTTAAAACCCAAATTCATGGTTTTTAACTTTTTAATCAATATTCCTCACACATTGAAACGTTCTAGAATACCACCTTGTTGACAGTAGTTTGGCCCACTAGATTCTCTTGAGGACTAAAATTGAATAGGATTGTTCACATATTAATTGCTTTAGATGAAACAGGGAAAGAGTGAAGTTTATAAAGAATCTTGCCTGTCCTTTTTCCTTGCTCCTTGTTCCTCAGTCCTGGTCTCCACCCCTCTTCCCCAAGCCACTGCATGGCAGTTATCCCAGATGCAATCTCACCCAGTTTTTGTATCATGTCTGTTGTTGTCAGACATGCACTTGTGAACCAACAGTACACAAGATGTAGTTTTAAACAAAGTAAGAATGTTTTCTAGTTGGAAGTCATAGAAGGAAACGTTTATTTAGAGAGTACTTCCTTGTACTCTCTAAATCATGCCTGCTTCATATATTGCTTCATGGGTAACTTTTTGAGGATTTTTCTAATAAAAATATGTATGATATACAAAAAAGTGAATCTGCAGAAGTAAATAGTTCTTTTTTCCTCCCCCCAGTACCAATTGATGGAAATTATGCAACATGGAGGAATATAATATTAATTTGTTTACAGTAAAGGATAAAGGAAGACCTCTTTAGTCATTTAGTTTAGAGGAAAATAGAAAGTCACCCTCAAGGAGGAGTAAATGTGCTTATATCAGAGTTTCTCTGAAATCACAGTATCAGAAGATGAGGCAGCAATGTCCACAATATTCTGAAGAGAAAAATATTTTGACCCAAGGATATTAAATGTAATTTTTATTCAGTTCCATTATTTTTCATTACTATAATCAAGTAAAATATCATTTAATACACTTTTAGAAATAATTGCACCATTTTTGCTGTCTGTGTAGAGCCAGCTAGGTATATTTGTCTATAGGGAAATACCTAGAATAATATTTATCTAGTTTTAATAAGTTAATGATTTTTAAATTATTTATGCTTTTATGCACTGCTTTATTTAAAAATAACAGTCAACTAGGTTTTTTTTTTTTTTTTTGTAAGGACAATATAATAGTGAATTTGATCTTATAGTTTGAGTGTTGACTTCATCTTTCTGGATTCTCCATTTCCATACCCTAAACTGAGGTGAATAATTGTATCTGCTTCTGAGGGTTGTTGGAAGGAGCATATGAGAGATTACATATGAGGCACAGCATGATATGTAACTGATCTGAACTTAATGCATGTTAACTTAGAAAAATGACAAAAAGCAAGTACTCATAAATAATGAGGAACTTTAGTGGCTTATTTAAAAAATTTCACCCTTGAGAAACTCTGAGAGGTGGCTGAAGATCAAATATCTTAAGATCACATGACAGTTATGTGAACCTTATGGTAGTCTTCTGAAGAACAGTTCTTTGTACATCTCATGCACATCCATCCATCCGTCTGTCGCCTGCCTGCCTACCTGCTTGCCTACCTGTCTAATATGCAACCACCAACTGCTTGAGCTAATAGTCAAATTATTCTTCAGTGTCCTTAGAGCTCACACCAGTATATGTATTATAGGAAGAAATGCCTACGTGCCCACTAAGCTAGCAAAAACACAGCTTTTAATTAAAAATTTGCTCCTGAAAAAGCCTCAGGACACATATATGGCTAATTAAGTGGTTACTGTAGTTGGCCCTTTTATCTTCATCGAGCAATAATTATTCTTGTCTGCTTATTTATCTTCTGTTTTGAGATGATATCTGAATAGCTAGTTCCCAATTTTTCAATTAATTAAACTTCTAATACTACATTGTGGCAATAAACATGGATGTCTAGATGAACTTGCCTCTGAAGTTTTTCTCAGTTGCTGAAAAAAGCATAACCCACCATTAATATTCATTACAGAGTGGGTGCCAAAATTGAGACCTCCTTGTAGCAATTTCACATGCCATTTATACAAATTAATGAAAATTAGTGATTCTTAGAAAGGATAGGGATTTGCAAATAAATGGTAGGAAAGGGGAGAGGGGAAAAGGGGAAGGGCATTTTGTGAGTAATTTTAACTAAAAACTAAAGGACATTAAAAAGCAGCCTCCCAGGGAGAAATGTGATTGAATGTCATTGTGAAATTTGTTGGGGGTGGGGGGATGTCTAGATTTGCCAGCTTCAAAGCCAGAGCAGTGATGTTATCGATTCCTGGTGCATTTTCTGTAAAATGGAGCAATTGGACAAATATAAACTGGGCTGGTTAACATAGTGCTCTTAGTAATAGTCCCACACTGTCCAGCTGCTTAATTGGTTAATGAGATACAAAGGAAGATTTGTGGACTGGAGTCGTCTGTTTCCTTTCACCAAGCTGCCTCTCTTTTCCTAACCCTACTCCTTGCTTTAGCCAAACGGAAGAGAAACTATTATGAACATGGGTTATGCAGTAAATTACTTTCTCTTTTTCAATCTTGGTTTTCTGAGCTATGAATCGAGCTGTCAAAAGTCTATCTCCATCCTACAGAGAACTGACATACTCATTGTAGTGTGTCACTCCTCAAACTCTGCTGCCGTCATTCCAACTAACCTTAATTTAAAATACTGTCGGCATCAGCTAGAATCCCTAACGAATGGAGCGCCTCATCACCATACTAATTGAACGAAAAATGTTCCATGATTTAAATACCTATTGCTTCATCATTTCCCCAGTCTTCGGCTTCCATTTTGTCAGGCATAAAGTTGGTGATTAAACCCAAAGCGTAATTATTAGCAACAGAGGAACCGTTGTCTCATCGTGCAGTTTCCTGACCAGGTGCAAGCGCTCCTCTCCTTACTGAGCATGTCTGTCAGTCTTATGAACAATCCCAGCAGAATAAGTGACTGATTTTCTCTTTATAATCACAGAGGCACTTTACATCAAATTGTCACACTAGACCTCTACTTCTGAATGGCGTAATGAACGTTTTAGTGCGGTGAGAAGTTTATGTATTGAAAAGGGGTGTCACAGTTGGAACTAGGATGCTGACATTTTCCATCAATACACCTACCCTGGCTGCCTCCCACCATGTTGGCCTCTGTTGTGTCTGACAGTTGTGTAAAATGATGAAAGGATTACAAATCAGGGTGCAAGAATCCTGTTTACAAGTTCTGACTTTGAGAGAAAGTAAAAAAAAGCAAAAAAAAAAAAAAAAAAAGCTTATGTGACTGCAGTTTCGTGTAAAGGAGGAGAGTTATAGTGGAAAGTGATTTGTGAGGGAGATGGCGTTCAGGGTGTATTTGGGAGTTGAAGAAAGGATACATTCTTAAAGCACTTTTCAGAGGTTAACAGAATGAATCAGGCGATTTAATTCAGGTTTGACTGACTTAAAATCCATTGCATTCAAACCTGCAACCCTGTCTTCTAGGCTATCAAAGAGGTATTATTTGTTTGAATTTGAGGAAAGACACCCTCAAAGTACTTGTCTTCTACCAGTAGAATAAGAGTTTAAGCTGGTTCTCATTTGTCCAGAAATAGAAGCTCTGGTTTTTGAAAGTCTCATGTTTTGGAACTCAATCCAGGTATCTGCAGATTTGCCGAGGCTTCCGCTTGTACATTCTAAACACTGGGCTTTTGCCCAGAACATGGTGCTGGGTACCCTGTTGAAGAGTGCTTTCCACTGCATCTTCTTTTAAAAGCTTTTGCATTACTAATGTTTATGTTGAATTTAAATTGAAAATGTAAAAATCTCCTAAAACCTGAAGTCTGACTAGAAGACTTTTCCTTTGTGTTTATACTTCTTTTTTTTTGCTTCATATGCATAGCCCAGGATTTTGAGACCACATCCACAATCTATTCCTAACGTATTATTTTCCTGTTTCTCAGTTGCAGTATTTGTAGATAGCTTTAGATTATTTGCAAATATGGATTAGGTGATAGGTATTTATAAATGACAAACTCACAGAAAGTTCTTTGTCTTTCTAATTTACATTTTAGAAATTTAAATCCTTGACAACTTTAAGATGCATAAGTAAACTGTACCACTGGCAGCTAATTTTGGTCATTGTAACTACTGGCAGTAATTTGTGTCACTCAGAGAAATATGAAAGTTCATAGAGGAATAGATGATTGCTAGGTGATTTTGAGTAAAGCCACCTCAGAATTCAGATACATACATTAAGCTATGGATTCCCTTACACCTCCCAAAGGTTTAAGGTAATATTTTTAATGACATATTGATGTCCATCCAAATTCTGAAAAACTATTTTTTCATGCTAAGTTCAAAGGCTGGGGGAATAAAATGGCCAAAAACAGGATATAAAAATGAAAGAGTCATAACTCAACCAGTTGTTGGCTGGTGATCTTGGACAAGTCATTGAACATGTTTGTTAGTCATCTGTAGAATGAGGGGTCATACTGTTGGTTTCTTTCAGCTTTTAAAATTCTGTGAACTGACTCTCTCTTAGTGCTTTGCAACATGGAAAATAGATATGCTTAGAATATGTTTGCTAATCACATATTGGAAAATATCACCATGAAAAGTATCCCATTTAGCACAAAAAATTAAGTTTGACTTCAAAATAGTAGTACAATGAAAGACAAACATCCCCTGATGTGGAGAAAGGGTTGGTTTACTACAGAACAACAAAGATTCATTGCAAGGGCCACTACTAAGGAGAATATATTGTTCTCATGTGACAATGTATGACTTGTGTGACTAAGAAGATAGAGTCTTCCTTTATTTTAAGTAAACCCACTTCCTATTATAGGAAAAGTAAAATTTTCAAAGTTGGTTTTAAACTCAAGATCTTACTATAGGTTCTCAGAAATTATTCATGATAGTTATCAGTAAAGAAAGAAGGAAGGAGGAAAGGAAGCAAAGAAGATCTTGACTGAAACAGTGCCTCACTGAGTGCTTATTTCAATAGAGTGCACTATTAATATTTCTATCTTGAAATGTGCTAAGGTAAAGCTAGTAATAAACATATGGCTGAAGATTTTCAAGGTCAACTATAACATGATACCAAACGATAAGTGCCTCCTGATCTCTGCATCTACTTATACTGATGGTATAAGATTATCTAATGATGCATTATACCATAACAAATAATTTGACTCCTTTTTACACTTTGAGGAGAAATAAATGTCATTACCACTTATGGAGGGTAAAGACTCTGAGTAACTGCCTTCCCTAATCCATGCACCAACCAGCAATCATATGAACCGGAGATATGGGGAATTTTCCACCTTAGTTTTTATTTGAGTCAGTTATAATTGGTAACTCTTAGAAGCCTCATCTTCCAGAAAGTTTCCACAGTAAGTAGGCAGTGATCCTAGTTCCCCCAAATGGGCAATTCCCTCTTTTCTGACAGCTTGAAACTTTGTGTCCCTGCAGGAGAGACTTTGCCTCTCTCTGCTCTCCTCTGTAGACCTAACATGTTTCTACCTCTGGTGCTGTTTCCTCAAGTTAGGTGATAGACAAGAGCCCCCCCCCATCCTCCAAGGATCTCCTTTAGTTACCTCCAGAACTGTCAGTCTTGACTTGCTGCATTTTATTAGTCTCCCTATTTTCCTGCTCTGCCCTTTCTCAGAATCACAGTACAGCAGTTTATATACACCAGAAGACTCAGGCACAGTTAGCATGTACAACATAAAAATAGGGAGAGTCTGTAAAATAGCCTAAGACACAATAAAGCAATGGAAGCTCAACTGTGAAAGAATGAGAGAATGTACTTGGTGCTTATAGTCTACCATGACTCTAGCTGTTTATATTGAAGGTGAATGTAAGGTTCTTTGAAAGAGCAGGGATTCATTACCTTAATTTCTTTCATATAATAAATCTTCGTGAAAGAGATAAACTTGGAAAGAGTGAATAAGGGAGAGAACAGAAGGAAGTCAATTTCTTAGACACAGGAAGTGAGTGTAGAGTAGTAAGGAAGTCCTCAATGCCACCTCTGCATAGGTTGGGGTTCTTTTACTGGTATTCTATAATAGTGCAGATTTGAGGGAAGACTCCAACTCCCTTAGAGGACTACATGCTTCCCTCCTTCACTTCACTTTCAGATGATAAAGCTGAGAATCTGAAAAACTGATTTCTAACCTAGAGACAAAGTAAGAACAAGATTCTTAGATCATCAGACTATACCCCTGTGAAAACAATAAGAAGTTTTAGAATAGACAAAACTGATAATGTTAGAAATGCTTTCAATATGAATCCTACTCTGTGCCAAAACCCACTTCTATGGTGTGGGAATATGGCAAGGAAGCAAACAGTCCTTGCATCATATTCCACATGCAGCTAAGCAAATATACATTATAATGATAGATACTCAATGATAAGAACAAAAATAACACAAGCAAGGAGAAGAAAGTAACATGGAGTAGGTACAGTTTTAGGTGACAAGGAAGCCCTCTATGATTAGTTCACACTTGATTAGAGGCCAGAACAAAATGAGAGAGCAAGGTTTGTGAAGACGTGGGAGCAAGATATGCCTGTATTTCTGTGGCAGGGAATATGGGGGTGTGTGCCTTGGAGTATGACTGAGAAAGAGTGAATCAGGGAAAGAAGGGTAGGAAGACAACTAGAGGATATCAGGGCTAAGCAGCTTTGGATTTCATGTTTGATGACAACGTTAGGGGGGTTTTGAACAAGCAGTGATGTGTTGTGATTTACTTTGGAGAAGAATCAACTTAATTTCAGTGTGGTTAATAGACTTAAAGGGACAAGAGTGTGCAAGCATGGAGATTTCTTAGTCCAGGAGAGGACTAACAATGGTTTCATATGGCACACATTGGTACATGGGAAACTTTTTAACCTTTCCTTTATCTATGAGAGAAACTGAACTGCCAAATGTCTGATTTCCTAGTTGCCTTTTAACACAAGGTGATAATGTTATATGGTTCTGACCAAAGGATAGAAGAACTAAGATTTGGAGAAAATGTCTCAGCTTTCTTGGTAAGAGGAGTAACTGATGTGGTTTACAAGACTGCCTACCTCTTATCTCTTCACACTATTCTATTCTTCCTTTCTGGAAGAAAGATATATTTCAGTTTGTGACCCTGAGACAATATGGCAATAATAGAACAGAAAACTTTTCTTCATGATTTCATCAAGCCATTGTGAACATCTTTGAATACATACCTTTGGCTCTCCTATCTATGAGCTGAAATCACTGCCCAATGACATGGGTCAGCAATGGCTAGATAGCAAACTACCCAACTCTGCTATTGTAGCACAAAAGTAGCCATCAACAATATGTGAAAGAATGATACTGGCTATACCCCAATAAAACATCATCAAAGGAGGTAGAGGGCCAGATTTAACCCGGTGACCATAGTTTGTTAATTACTGACTTAAATTACTACAGCTGAATTTTCTACACTGAAATTGTAGATATTCCATTTTCTAAATTTTTGTTGAAATAACATTGATTTATAAAACTACGTTAAGTTCAGGGTATAGCATTTGTATACACTGCATTATGTGCATTACTTGAAGTTTAGTTTCTGCATGTCACTCTGCAATCAATCCCTCATACCCAAATTACCCACTCTCTTTCTTTTTCCCTGTTGTTTTGTTCTTATAGTTTGAGTTTTATTTTGTTTGTCTAGTCATTTTATTTCTCTGTCTTTACATGGTGAAATTGTATGGTATTTGTCTCTTTATTGGCTTATTTTACTTTGTGTAATATCCTCTAGGTTCATCCATGGTATTGCAAATGACAGATTTTCATCCTTTTGTTTTAAATAGCTGAGGAATGTTCCATTTTATGTGTATGGAGATAGATGTAGATATACTTATAGAAATACATCTTTTCTTCCTTGATCACTTATCCATTAATGAGCATGCAAGATTATTTCTAACTCTTGACTTGTGAATTAGCCAGCCATTCTAGGTTGATACACATAAATCAGATGACATCTATTGAGGTAGCAAATAGCGATTGAATTCAGAATATATTTGTTATCAAAGATGACATCAAGTTTTCAGACTTCAAAAAACAGTTGATTCTGATGACTACAGCATACTTTAATTTGTCCCTGTTCCATGACTCAATACACTATATAAAGGAATATGTTTAGTCTACTTATTAAAAAAAAATAGTTGAGTTGTATTATTTATTGAAATGAGGAACAGCAGCAAGAATTAAGTTAGGGGAAAGGGTAGAAAATCAGAATTTTGGTTTGCTTGTCAGATTTGGAATGTCTACTAGACATACAAAGGTAGATAATATCCTTTTCTAGGAAAATCCAACTTGGTGGTGAAAAGTTTGCACCCTAGCAGCCTGGTGGGGCTCAAGTGAGGGCTCCAACCAGCACCTAACTACTTCCAGTTGCCAAGGTAATGCACCTGGGAGATAGGGTGGAGCCGCCAGCTTTGCAGCTGAATAGAATAGTCTGCTATTCAGACTGAGGCATGAACTGAGTTTTACTGGCCCAGGGAAATCCAGTTTGGCAGCAAAGAACCCACACTCCAACAGCCCAGAAGCTCTGGTGAAGCCCTAAGAAAAATAACTCACTAACAAAGGATAAACAATCAGCAGAAACCAACATGGATGGCATGGAAGAAATGCTTCATATTTGGACAAAGAATTCAGAATCAACGTGATAAAAGCAATCAAAGAGGCCAAGGAAGAGGGAGGAAAAGGGAAAGTAAGAGGTTAGAAGCTTTCAATGAACTAAAAGAAGTAGCAGAAAAATATACAAAACAATGCAGCAAAATGAGCAATATCACTGATGAACAGAGAAATGAAGTTGAAACCCTAAATAAGAAGCTGCAGGAGATATAGTATATAAGAGGAGCAACAGAAGAGCTCGAAAATGCAGAGAAGAGCCAGGAAAGCAGATAAGAAGAAATAGAAGGATGAATCAGCACAATAGAGGATACAGAAGTAGAGAGAATGAAGAAAGAGAGAGAAAAACAAAATAAGAAGTCAGAAGAAAAATCAGAGATCTGTCAGATACCCCAAAGAAAACAAATATGAGAGTAATCGGAGTCCCAGAAGGAGAAGAGAAAGACATAGGATCTGAAAGGCTTTTCAATGAAATAATGGAGGAGAATTTCCCAAACCTGAAGAAAGAAAATCAAAATAGACATACAGGAAGCAAAATGGACACCAAGCTACTTTAATGAAAGAAGAAGCACAGTAAAACTTTCAAGAGCCAAAGATGAAGAAAAAATATGAGAATAACAAGAGAGAGGAAACAGATAAACCTACAAAGGAAAACTGATCAGACTGACCTCAGATTTCTCAGAAGACACATTCCAAGTTGGAGAGAATGGGGCCACATCTTCAAAACACACCAAGACAAAAAGTGCCAACCAAGAATACTCTTCCCAGCAAAACTGTCCTTTTATGAAGGGAAAATTAGAACCTTCTCAGACAAATAAAGCCTCCAAAAATTTGCTACCACTAAACCCCCACTCCAAGAACTCCTGCAAGCCCTAAGAGTAAAACCTGCAGAAGAATAAAAAGAACGAATAATAAAAAGAAAAGAAAGAAGAAACTAAAACAGAACCCCAAATGACCACCAGGAACCCAATGTTATAAACTCAAACATCAATAGTTACTCTAAATGTTAATGGGCTAACCTCATCAATCAAAAGACAGAGTTGCAGACTGGATTAAAAGACAGAACCCAACATTCTGTTGCCTCCAAGAAACACATTTTATCCCAAAAGACAAGCATAGACTGAAGGTAAAAGGATGGAAAACAATTCTACAAGCAAATGCCCCCCCCCCAAAGGCAGGAGTAGCCATTCTTACAGCAAAACAGATTTCAAAATAAAAAAAGTGACAAAGGATAAAGAAGGTCACTATCTAATGGTTCAAGTGTCAACCCATCAAAAAGACATAACGATTATCAACATATACTCACCAAAGAGGGTGCACCAAGATTCATAAGACAGCTACTAAGAGAATTGAAAAGAAATATTGATAAAATGCATATATAGTAGGAGTCTTCAACACCTTACTCTCAACAAATGACAGATCAAAAAGCAAAGCTACACAAGGACACAAAAACCTTAAAAGAAGACCTAGACAAATTGGACCTAATAGATACCTATAGAACAATACACAAGGAAAAGAATACACCTTCTTCTCAAATGCACATGTATCTTTCTCAAAAATTGACTAGGCTATAAGGGAAACATGAATAAACTCACAAAGATTAAAAAATTACCAAATTTTCCCTCTGGTTATAAAGGTATCAAACTAGAAATCAACAATGAAAAGAAAGCAAGAAGAACATCAAATACTTGGAGACTGAACAACATGCTACTAAATGAAGAATGGTAATTGAAGAAATTAAAGAAGAAATTAAAACTTACTTCAAAACAAACAACAAATAAGATACAACATTCCAAAATGTCTGGGACTTGGCAAAAGCATATCTAAGAGGAAGGTTCATAGCAATACAGGCCTATATCAAAAACCAAGAAATTAACTAAAACAACAACCTAATCTACCAACTTGAAAAATTAGAAAAAGAGCAACAAAAAAACCCAAACCCCAGCAGAAGACAAGAAATAATAAAAATAAAAGAAGAAATAACCTAGAAACCAAAAAGACTATCCAGAAGATCAACCAAACCAAAAGCTGGTTCTTTGAAAAAATAAATAAAATTGATAAACTCCCTGCAAAGTTCACAAAGGAAAGAAGAGAGAAAATTCAAATATACAGAATCACAAATGAAAGAGGAGAAATTACAACAGACACAAAAGAAATTCAAGGGATAATAAGAGATTACTATGAACAACTATATGGAAATAAATACAACCTGGATGAGGTGGACAGATTCTTAGAAAGATACACTATTAAAAATTGAACAAAGAAGATATAGAGAACTTATATCTTATATATAAACCAATCACAAGCAGCGAAATAGAAGCAGTCATCAAAACTCTACCTAAAAATAAGAGCCCAGGACCTGATGGGGCTGATGGCTCTACAAAGATGAAATAATGCCTGCACTACTAATGCTTTCCCAAAAACTGAGAAAGAAGGAAAACTGCCAAACTTATTCTATGAAGCAAACATCACACTTATACCAAAACCAAATAAGGACAGCTCCAAGAAAGAAAACTATAGGCCAATTTCCCTAATGAACACGGATGCAAAATTTTTTAAAAAATCCTAGCAAATCAAATCCAATGATTCATAAAAAGCATTATTCACCGTGACCCAGGGGCAAAAGGATGGTTCAACATCTGGAAATCAATTAACATAATACACCACATCAACAAAGAGAAAACAAAAATCACATGATCATATCAATAGATGCAAAGAAAGCATTTGACAAAGTCCAGCATCCATTCATGATAAAAGCCCTTGAAAAATTGGGAATAAAGGAACTTACCTCAACATAATAAAAGCCATCTATGACAAACCTATGGAAAGCATCATCCTAAATGGGGAAAAACAAAAATCATTCCAATTAAGATCAGAACCAGGCAAGGATGCCTACTCTCCCCACTACTCTTTAACATTTTACTGGAAGTTCTAGCTAGGACAATAAGGCAAGAAAAAGATAGAAAAAGGATAAAATAGGAAAAGCTATTTTTATAAAGCTATCATTATATGGTAATGACATGATTCTCTATAGATAACCCAAAAAATCCACAGAAAAATTGCTTGAAATAATAAACCAGTTCAGTAAGGTAGCTGGATACAAAATCAACACACAGATGTCAGTAGCTTTCCTATACGCAAAAAGTCAAATAAAAGAAGAATTCAGAAAAACCAAAAAAAAAAAATACCTAGGAATAAACCTAACAAAACACACGTGAAAGAACTATACAAAGAAAACTTTAAACGCTGCTAAAAGAGATAGAAGACATGAGCAAATGGAAAGATCCGTTTGCTCCAATGGATCCAATCCCTGCTCATGGATTGGAAGAATTGACATCATCAAAATGGCTATCCTACCAATCTATAGATTCAATGCAATCCTGATAAAAATCCCAATGACATTTAAAAGAGATAGAACAAAAATTACTGAAATTCATATGGAATAACAAAAGACCTTGAATATCAAAAAACCTCCTGACAAGAAAAAAAGAGAATGGAGGCATTACAATTCTAAACTTCAAACTATACTACAAAGCCATAATAATTAAAACAGCCTGGTACTGGTACAAAAACAATCAGACTAATGGAACAGAATTGGGTGCCCGGAAATAATACCACACATATATGGTCAACTTATCTTTGACAAAGGAGTGAAAAAGTTATATTGGAATAAAGATAACCTCTTCAATAAATGATGCTGGGAAAATTGAACTAAGACATGCAAAAAAATGGACCAAGACAACTCCCTCACACCATGTACAAAAATCAATTCAAGATGAATAAAAGACTTAGATGTCAGACCTGAAACCAAAACATACATAGAGGAAAACTTGGGCAAAACCCTCCATGAATTACAATTCAGAAATCACTTTCTGGACACATTTACAGATGGCAAAAAAAATGAAGGATCCCAACTACATCAAACTAAAAAGCTTCTTTTCAGCAAAAGAGACAAAAAAACAAAAATGTCCAAATAAATGGGAAAAATTTTTTGCCCTCCACAGGAGTGATAAGGATTTAATAACAAAGATCCACAAGGAATGCACACAACTAAACAAAAGCAAAACAGGAAGCCCAATCAAAAAAATGGGAGAACTAAAATACACTTTTCCAAAGAGGAAATACAAATGAACAGGCACATGAAAAATTGCTCAACGTCACTAGCAATAAGGGAAATGCAAATCAAAATCACAATGAGATACCACCTTACACCAGTAAGAATGTCCCACATCCAAAGAGTGGGCAACAACAAGTGCTGGCATGGATATAGAGAGAAAGGAACACTTATACTGCTGGTGGGAATGTAAACTGGTCCAATCACTATGGAAAGCTTTGTGGAGGACCCTCAAATTAATGAAAATGGAACTACCATTTGACCCAGCAATTGCTCTCTGGGGAGGTCTCTCAATGTGGGTACAAAGGGACACCTGTACTTGGATGTTTACTGCAGCACTATTTATAATTGCAAGGACTTGGAAGCAAACCTAAATGTCCCCAAACAGAAGACTGGATGAAATAGATGTGGTATATAAACACAATGGTATGTTACTCATCAATTAAAAATGACAAATTTGATGAGTTTATGATAATATGGATGTACTTAGAAGAAATATTAGCAGAAACAAGTCACAAAGAAAAAGATAGAAATCAAATGGTTTCACTAATATATGGTTATAGGAAAAAAAATAAACAAAAGCCATGAGGAAAAGTCACAACAGGCTAACTACCAAACTGAAGCACACAACTTGGGGCAGAGGGGAAAGGGGGGGGATGGTGGGGAGGGTGGGGGTGTGAATACCTGGGATTACACAGATGTGGAATTTATATATAAATAAATATAAAATATATAATTTTCTATACTGCTCATTCAATACAATTTTGTACCGTTTTGTCAAAGCAATCTATATTTTAATATAGAATAAACATCTAATAGAGAAATCAAATCTGCTCAGAGACCAGTGAAACATGTCCAGTGTGCTATTGAGGGACATTCTGTCATATTTGGAAGTATCCTGAGCTGGAGATAATAATCTACAAGCTATGTTTTGCTTTATTATATTGGCAAAGCAACCTTGGCTGCTATTTACCTCTGTTTCCAAATGCTGATTTACTGATATAAATTGAACTAAATCAGTGACCTTTCAAATACATCCTATGTGCCCCCGAAATAGAAAAACAATTTGAGGACACACTTATGGTCATTATGTCATATCTCTTTTTTCCTCCCTCAGCTTTTTTTCAAAATACGTATTCTTTTGTATCAAACATGCTGGAAAGTACACTCTAGCTAGGCTTGAAAATAAAAATATATCATTCTAATCTCACATAGTGTATGTCCAACCTTGCTTTTTTCATCATTCTGCACAAACACCACAGAAATGATTACTCAGAATTAACAGGGCTCCTGCTATATTTGAAGGGCTTCTTCAGAACATAGGGTGAAGTAGTGTTCTTTACCAGTAGAGTACAGTTTTCAGGGAGAGTCAAAGTGCTTAAGAATAGTATGTCTTTTGGTCATATCATTTTTCTGAGAGATACAAATAATACTTGAAGAGAAATCAGGAAAGAATTTTCTTTTACAAAAAGGGAATAATAGAGCACCAAATTATTAGGGAGGTCATTTGAGAGCTTGCAAAATCCTACTCTTCCTCTTCTAGTCTCTTAACAATTGCTAAGGAGAAATTTTTTTTGATTGCCATGATTTCATTTTCTATTTGACCAAAGGTTTCCGGGTTTGCAATTTAGAGGAATGGTTCCTTAGAGTAGCATAAAAAGCCACTTTAGGATTAGGGGGTCCTTTGGAAGTAGTGGCTGTCCCTGGATGACATTAACAAATGTACAAATGATTAGTGCAAGGTGAAGTAAAGAAAACTTGAAAGAAATCTCATTGGCTTTCTCTGGATTTGGTAGGAAAAAGCAGGCTTTGGAATGTCTTTGGCAATTTCAGAGAGTGTCTTTATAAGGCCACTTTTCAGTCAGAATGTAATAAACTCCCTTCACCCAAATCTCCTAAGAAACCAGTTTCTGTGGTTGAACTTACTGAACTTATGGATAAAGACATGGAGAGGAAAATAGATGTCTCGTGATATCACTCAGCACCATTCCTCCTCCAGCTCTATGGAATATTTTCCTAATGGTTAATTATGCCAGGACTTTATTGAGTTCAGGGTTCCACTGGACTCTTACACTTTTCATTATGATTATGATTTTTGTTATCTTTGTCATTATTAGCATTATAGCAATACATAAACTGTTTGAATTTGCCTTTTAACTTCTCTAGTTTATGATATGTTGGTTTTGGGGAATCCTACATAAAATTGTCATACTCTATTTTTGAATGTGCTATTGATTTAACTTGAGATCATTAATCTTGACAAATTAAAAAGTCCTCTAGCTTACTTTTCCCTTTAGGCATTTCTTTATCCTATGTTCGCATACCCATGATCTCTTACTATAATTTTCCATTTGTCTGTAAAGAAATGTGCCCAACATACTGGGTGCTGTTCAGGGGAAGTATCATTTCATTCTGTCCCTTTTGATCCTGAGATTTTCCTCTGAAAGAGTGAAACTTCTAGTTTAGTGGGTTTGGTGTTGCCTGGGAATAACATGTAAGATTCCACAGCAAAGTTTAATTTGGGTAAAAAAAAGGCAAGATAGAGTTTTGCTGGGCATTGAGGCAGGCAAAAGCAAGAAGTGTTTGTGGAAAAGGAAAAGCGTATCTGTGACCAAACTGCCATTTGTCTGCATAATATCCATGAGGCCCTTTCTTGCCAGCAAGCTCAGTTTGCTTTTGGGAGGTTATTTGCCTCTCTAAAATGACGTCGGTTAAGAGAACCTCCAGGAACTTCGGTCTCTGAAGGCCTCACTGAGCTGCAACACAAACTCCAATTCTGTGACCCGACAACCTTTAGACTACCTGTTAAGGGAGATAAATAATCTGCTGAATTATCTGTGTCACTGAGCACTTGGGTTTTTCTCTTGCTTAGAGTTAGTTAAATGTAGTCCTAATAGAAAGGGTTTTCTGATAACTGTAGACATTGATACTTTATCATTTTTAAAATTTTAATTAACTTTATTTTTTAATTGATTGCACACATATATTTTACATTGTTTCTACCCTGAGGTTCTCCCACCACCCTGTCACCCATGAATCATCATCTTAAACTCTTGTGCCCATCCCTCTCCCGAATTTACCCTCGTCCCCTCTCTTGCTTTATGCCCCAGTTCTGCTGACAGTTTTAAATTTTCCTTGTCCTTTAGACATTGACACTTTAAACTGGACAACTCTTTGTGCTTCTGGGGGGAGCTATATGCACATTGTAGGTTTAGCAGCACCCCTAAACTTTATTCACTCAATGCCAGTAGCTCCCTTTACTTTTGATAGCCAGAAATGTTAGCAGATTTTATCAAATGTCCTTCTGGAGGAGGGAGAGCAAAATCACACTCTGCTTTCTGGAGATAGCTCTTTAAAGTTGTGAATGTATGATTCTGAGGGGTATTGTGTACTTGGTTTGAATTTACAGCACTTTTGTTAAAATATATCACTTTTTGCTGTGCAAAATCTGGTTTCCTTTTCTTTTTTTTTTTTGGCACCCTGCCTTTAATGAGTTTGTATTTCTGTGGTATTTATATGCTAAGCACCAACTTTCTTTTTTCTTTAGTTTTTAATTGCATGCACATGTATATATTTTTTACTTTGTTGTATACCCTGAGGTATATGTGAACCCTCTTCTTAATATCTTGTGCTCATCCCTCCCCCACTTTCATCCATCCTCCTCCTCCCTTGCTTTATGCTTTAGTTCTATATGCCAACTTTCTAAGTCACTGTGCATTTCCCTTGTCAGCTACTGTTGCCTTTGTTTAAAATTTGACTTAACTTTTAATTTAATAAAAAGCAAAAGATTCTGTTTCATTCTCCCCCATATTTCCTTCTCTGTTAATTATTTGCATTTAATTTGTTAGAAGTATTGAATTCAAATTTTTAAACTATGGGGAAATAAATGTATTTTATAAGTAATATTTAATATCTGTGAATGTCAAAAATCAGCTACATAAAATTGAATATCATTGTGTATAGGAAGCTCTACCCCTGTATTAATTTTTTGGCACAATTCTTCTTCCTGATTTACTTCTGTTGTTACTAACAACAGACAGATAGAATGTGGTGTAAGTAAGAGGAAGAAGATAGAGTGAAAGTGAAATTATCTGGGTTCTATATATGTGGTGAAGTACATAAGTATGTGCCTTGGTGGTAGAAGGTAACTTTGGGTGAATGAAGTCCTGTAATAGGGCACTGGGTAGGGAAGAGACTAAAGGCTTTGAGACTCTTCAGTGCATGCATCCTCAGGCAGATAAAGGAGCACTGATTATCCAACACAATTGTATGTAGGGCCTCTGGTTAAGGGGACAGACTTGATATGTTGCAATGAGATCCCAGAAGATCAGACTTGGTTTTTGTTATCTCTGAGAAAGAGGTTTCAAAACAATATCTTTTGCTGTCTGTTGCTAAACACCTCTTGTTGGGATTAGCTCCTATGTGCTGGTATCCAGATTTCAGAAGGGTAAGCATCAACTTTTTACTAAAATAATATATTTAAAATTATAGACACAGTCTCCAGCTAATGGAACAGGTAGCCTGTCACTTCTACGTGTCATCATGAAGTCCCCGAGTTTTACAAAACAAAGCATCTGCATGTTTCTCCTTAAGTACTCCTCAAAATTATTCTCATCCTCCCCCATGGGCTTTGTAACTGAAAACAGAAATTTCTTCTCAGTTCTCAGTCCTCCTTATTAAATTATACCAAATGAATGCATATTTTTGTTTCTAGTGAGAATAGCAAGAAATTTTTGATCTTTGGGCTCAATTCTGATACCCCCAAACCTTGCTAAGTAGAATGGCCAATATAATAATATTATTTAGTATGACATCTGAAGGCATACTGATAATATCCTTGGGAAATTGCAGTAATAAAAGAATAGTGTGTGAGCCTTTGCATAATTCTTAAACAGAAAGCAACAGAAACATCATCCCAATAATAAAAGTCAAATGGCTCAAACTGTCTCACATTCACCTTAGGCTAACTGATAAAAAAGCATCTTGGGAAAGCAGTGGGCAAACCCTGGGGGTTACAAAGATATGAAATTTATATATGAATACATTATTTAATATAAATAAATAAATCTTTCTTTGTTAAAAAAAGAAAAGCATCTTGAGGGGCTAGTACTATTCTTGAAATATAGGTAGAAAAATCAAGAAGGATTTATGGAGTGATAAGTGAGTTTTTTTTTTATTTTAGAAACAATAGATGTATAAAAGGAAATCTGCAATTATTCTTTTACTGAAGAGTCAGGATAACACCACAACAGTGGATCTTCTTTTAGGCCTAGGAAAGTTTCCTTTATGGAAAGACAGGAATTTATAGGACCTGAGTTCCTCAGATGGAAGGTTAAAAAATGCTGTTTAAGTTTTTATTGTTGTTTGTTTTGCTTTATAAGTAAAGTTAGAACTGCGCACTTGGCCAAAACAAATCTGAAACAAACTTAGTTCAGTGGTTTCGGAGAATTGGTGGATGAGAAGTTGGTGGGCATGAAAACTTGTTACCCAAGGCAAGAGTGGGCTGTGAAACAGGGCTTCAACAATTCTCACACACAGAGATTGGGCAACTAGGTGACCTTAATCAGGTTCCTCAGCCTCTCTGAGGATGAATTTCCTGAGCTGCATGGGTGGTGTTAATGATGCCTACTTCATAGGTTGATGGTAAGCAAGAAAGATTCATATATATATAGCACTTAGCACTAGGCTTGGCACACAGTAACCACCAAATAGTAAAAAATTGAAAAACTCATTCTTTTAGGTTATTGCACTATGTAGTAAATCAGAAGTACTGCAGAAAAGTTCTCAGAAATCCACATTTGTAATAAGCTCACCAGGTGAGTCTAATGTGCTTGAGTTTTAATAGTGGGTTTACCAAACCTATTCCTACTTATAGCTGACTCAGAACCCGCTTTTAGAATCCACCCTAAAGAGTTATGGACCAACAGCTGCTGCCAAGTTTCCTAGTTCACTCAAATCTGGAACTAGCAGACTTTCAAGCATCAGTGGATAAAGTGGTTTGGACAGTGAGTTGCTTCTTGATCACCCTGTGAGGCCCTGGGAAGACAACAAGGAAGGTAGGTGTGGCAGACTGGATTCCCCACCCTGACACCAAAGACGAGGTCAGTATAAGATACAGTACTGGAAGTGCAGGGAGTTTCTCTGAGACATTCTAGAGTTGGATCTAGTTCCCGAGGAACACAGAGAGCATGGCGTCTTTGACAAGGGAAACCCAGGGGAGGCCGTGGGACCAACCCACTGCTCAATTTGTCCACTCTTGGGTAACTAGGCTTTTGGTTTGGGTGGAACTAGCTTGTGAGTTTTCTTGGTATAAGACAAACCCCAGTGAAGGACTTCCCTGGCTACTTCCTTCAAGAAGATAGGAAAATTGTCACACATTCTCCTTCCTGACCTAATTTCCTCCCTGAAACCCTCTGGAAAGTCTTATTTTTGTCCTAACACAGCTATATTAATCCTAGAAATACTAATGTGAACATGGCATTTTCAAAAAAAAGTATTTCTATGTGCTAGGTACAGTGCTAGGGGTTTTAATAATCTTAACTTTTTATTCTAACAATTATTTTACCAGGAAATGTTTTTCACGTTTAAGACAGGTAGCAGCTTATCCTTAAATGACAGGCAAAATTTCCATGCAATTTCCAGTGGAAGCCTCCAAGATTTCAACCCAGGTCTGCTTGGTTCCAAAGCTTGCATTTCCCCCCCCCCCCTTTTTTTTTAAATTTGACAAGGTGCCTAATTGTACTTATTTATAGCTTGCTTTTTATTTACCTCTACTATGCAACAAAATGACAAGTGCGTGTGCACATGCACATAAAAAATGCCACATATTTGCCTCTTTTGTTTTTTAAAATTTTATTCATGTTTTTTAGCCTTTTATTTTTATTTTATTTTAACCTTTATTCATGCTTCCTCAGATAATCATCTTGGTAATATATTTTAAACCTAACAATCAAGGTATATTTATTAAAAAGAGATGTTTTAGCATTCTCATTTGTGACACATTTATCTGAAGACAACAGTACAGCAGAATATTTGAAACTGAGACTGTCCCAGAAAATGTGAGACAAATAAATGACTGTTAAAAACTGTTAGTCTAAAAAAATTTAAAAGGACTTTTGCTAGTCATCACTGCTGAATGTTTAAACCTTTACAAAACACAATTCTCTCCCACTCTTTTTCATTTTATCTTTTTCTTTCCTAAAGGTGATAGGGTGGGCTACCCCCTGCCCACCCCTCCCCCCTCATTGTCTTCTGTTTAAGTTGCAGATTTCAAGGAAGGTATGCTAAAATGTGAGAATGTTCTTAGTTAGAATTTCCTTTCTAACTAAGATGCAGAGGGGAGGAAGAAGTAAAACAGTTTTTTTTTCTTTATAATGTAATAATTCAGGAGCTGTTCCTGGAAGGTGGAAAAACAGAAAGGATATATAAAGAGGTTTGAAACAAAGAGGAAAAAAAAGAGGATGATGGGAATGGAGATTGAAATTCAGGTTTGGTTTTGGCCATTTTGTAGGTTGGGGATGTGAACCATGTGAGCTTGGCCACGTGGCAAGGCCTGGGGCCTTGTAGTCTCTGGCGGACCCGGGCTAGCTGCATGTGTGCTAAAGGCAGTTAAGAAGTTTGCAGATTTGAACTCCATGTTGGAGTTTGTTTTGCTGAGTTT
Organism: Uropsilus gracilis; assembly: GCA_004024945.1. NCBI lineage: Eukaryota > Metazoa > Chordata > Mammalia > Eulipotyphla > Talpidae > Uropsilus > Uropsilus gracilis. The sequence goes on from PVHY01001436.1 coordinate 49,994, forward strand.
GACTTGTGTCTGGAAGAGGCTGTGTAAAAGTTAGGTCTGAGAAGAAAGTGAACTTTGCTGGGTCCAATACCATGAAGTTTCATCTACTACCTGGAGGACAAGGAGAAGACAGTGTGTGGAAGACAAGGAGGAGCATGCCAAAGGAGCAACCAAAGGAAGATGTCTTCCAGCATCTGGAGATGAACTCTGACTGACTGGAGATTGGTGAGTTGATCAGGACTGAGGGACTGAGGATTTTTAGGCAATGTGGGAAAGGACTTTGAACATGGTTGAGAAAGGTTTTGGACAATGTTAGAGTAATCTGAGTTTTACTTACATGTTTCTTTTGTAGTAATTAGGAAATCCCTTTGTTAGAAATAAATTAGCCTGCACTGATGGTCTTTCTTTGACTTGGAATTTTGGTTGAGAAGGCTGGGGATGGTGGAAAGAACCCACAAGGTTTAAAAGAGGGTAAATTGAGGCAAACTAGTCTAAAGTTTAAACTGGTTAAGTTTTTCTTTTTAGGTCTGAAAGAGGGAAAGAAAGCAGAGAGAAACTGGTAGCTGACTTTTGCATACCAATAGAAGGTTAACAGTGAAAATGCTAATAAACTGTTTTGAGCCTGCTTCCTAGAGAGAGAAGCAGGCAGAGATGTGTTTCAGTTAAAATCAGAAAGTTTTTTTTTTTTTAACCCTGTTTCAGTTGGCAACCATGGAGGCTGCCATCCTATGGTTAATTAGCCCAAGGGAATAAAACCCTTTTGTTAATTACCTTAACAGCCAAAAGCCAAAAGGTAGATGACAAAGTTACTATAGTAAAGTGTAGATATGGATCTGAAATGGACAGGTTGTATAATGTGCCTCTTTGCGGGGATTCTGTGGGCATGCAGTGCAAAGCCCTATGTACATGTTGGATATGTGTTTAGGATAAAGTGCTTGCTTATGCTGAAAATGGTTAATTGGTAAAGAGGAAAGTGACAAGTTTAATGTAAATTTGCCTGACAAAATCCAGCATGTATTTAAAAAGCCAGAATTTTCAAAAGTTTGGAAGTTCAGGAAAAAGTAGTAAACTACTCAGTACAGATTAAAGTTTTATGCAGCCAGGGCAGTCTGAATGAAGTTGGGGACCCTTTGTATTCCACAGGTCACATGACTTGGTTTTTCCTTCTTGGATATTTAATAATTGGTAAATGCCCACTTTCGTAAATGATGTGTGTATTGGCTAGTATTGTAGTCTTATGTTTTTGCCTAGGGTACTGCAGTTTTGCCTAATTGTACTGGTTTTTGCCTGATTGTGTTTAAATGGATAATGGTTTGATAAATCATTTAACTGGTATTAACGTAACTGTATGTTTCATTGTGTTAAAATGAATATTGGTTTAATGTATACTTTGACTGTTATTGATATAACTGCATGTTTTGCTTGGTACATGTATTGTTTTTGCAAGTTGGATTGAGAAATGGGTTTGTTTTAGAGTTATTTTTTTATTTTTATAGATATAAAAATCTTTAAAGATCAGAGTGGGGAATTGATAGGGTGGGCTACTCCCCCGTGGGTGTCATTGTCTCCTGTTTAAGATTGCAGATTTCAAGGAAGGTATGCTAAAATGTGAGAATGGCCTTAGTTAGAATTTCCTTTCAGGGAGATGCAGGGGGGAGGAAGAAGTTTGTAGCCTGCTTCCTAGGGAGAGAAGCAGGCATAGGTGTGTCCAGTTAAAGTTAAAGCTATTGCTAATGTAAACTGCTTGGAGCCTCGGAGAGAGAAGCAGGCCTGTATGTGTTAAAGTCAAAGTCAAAAAATCTTTCTCTTTTACCCAATTTCAAAGGAAAGTGTGTGTGTGTATATATGTGTGTATACATACATACATACATACATACATACATACATACATACATACATTCTTCCTTAGAAATAAAAGTCAATGGCACCATCATGTATTAATCTTTCTTCTTCTGACATTTCATTTAATAATCAGATGAAGACAAACTGAAAAACTAACTCTTGCTAGCTGACTGCAGAACTGAAACACCAAGGGGGTATGGGCAAGGGTAAAGGATAAAGAGAGAAGGAAAACACCGTGAGTGGTTTTTGGTGGTGGAATATGGGTGAGTTGAAGGTGGGTGCACTAATGTGGTAGTACCTGGTAGGGGTAGCTGAATATCACCTCAGTTAAAAATAAATAAGAAAAAAAGAAGTTATTTAGAGGTGTGCACCCATATCCCTTACACTGATTGTTATACCCAACCTTACCTCAACATAGAAGTACAATTAAAAAAGAGAGAAATAAAAGGAGAAATAAAAGGAGAAATAAAAGGGGAGAATTAACCTTTTCTCCTGAGAGAAATGAGTCAGGACTAATCTAAAGACACACAATAGACAAGGGCACAAATGGTCATCTCTTCCAGAATCCTCATAAAAGGGCAGTGTATCTGCAAAAACATCAAGACAACTGAGGATGATGAAGGGCAGGTACTAGACTGGGAGGAGAACTCCAGACACAGAAATCAAATAGAGTTTCCTTATAAAGCAAAATAGTGAGGAAATTAATGACTTACTGAAAACATAGCAGCAATCTGGTGACTGCTCTCAGGAAAGACCCCTCCTCCAGCCCCAGGCAAACAGAAAACCCAATAGGAAGTTTTTATCATTTAATGGCAGGAAAAAGTCATTATCATCCAATATGACCAGAGGCACACTGAACAAAAATGTCCCTTAGATTTGTAATTAACCCTTCAGAGTGCTGTCTGTTAAAAAAAAAAAATAAAAATAAAAGGTCCCCTGATAGTTAAAGGGTAGAGGCATTTCTTTTATAATGCACAGCTTATCAAGATCTACCAGGCACAGAGAAACTCTCCTGCCAATTAAAGTCCTTGGAAACTGCTTTAGTGAAGGAAGGCAAAATGGGCAGTTTAATTAAATTGGCATGTGTGCCCTTATTTCTCTAATTTCTCAATTAATGGGTCTGCAAATAGCTTGAGGAGAATAATTCAGTAGCCTAACATCTCAGCAGGAGACTCTAAACCTGCTAGTGCTGATTATTTTTTTCCTTTAAAAATGAATGTAAGTTTTGCCTATTGCTTTTTATCTAGAAAATTATTCCTTTGTACAAATGAGCCCTTAATAAAAAATATATTGGAAATAGAGCAATATTTAAATTAATCTCCATAAGGTCTGTCTTCGGAATTACTTGTACTGCAAAAGGGTAATCTGTGATACTGGGAGACCCCTTATGTGCAGGAACGTGCAGGGAGACAGGATATACATGTTTACAATGAAGAAGCAAACAAGGTCAATCACTGATTTTCACTGCGCAATGTGATGATGAGGAATACTGGTGCTCTAATTCTTGGCTTTTCTGAAACCTCAGATATCCCTTCCCTTCATTGGAATATAGACACTTCCCTGATGATGCTAGATGGACATCAAAGTCGGGGGCTCTGTTAGGGTAGATTTTAACATTTTTTCTATTTTTCCTTTTAAATCTAAGTTCAAGTTCTTAAGCAAAGTTAAAGATAGAAATCCAATGATGGCACAGTTTTGCCTGATTGACAAACTGTTTTTTTTTTTCTGTGGTAATATGCCAGGAACAATTATTTTCTTTTTCTATAATTTCACAATAGCCACACAACATTTGCATAGATCGGTAATGTCAGTGAGTGTTGTAGTTGCTTTCAGGTTAGATTCAATAACCAGTATATTTGGCTTAATAAGTACTAACAAGAGCCAAATATGTTCAGGAGAAAAAAGAACTGTATACCAATGGAGGAAATGTAAATTGTGGCAGTCACTATGGAAAGCAGATTGGCAATTTCTTGGAAGATTAAAAATAGAACAACCACACAGCAGTCTTATTTCTGGGTATATACTAAAGGAAATGAAGTCACTATCTTGAAATGATGTGTGGATTTTGTGTACATTGCAGCATTATTCACTATAGCCAAGAGATGAAAATAACTTAAAGGTCATTGACAGAGGATTGGGTACATACACACACACAGAGAGCAATGTTATTCAGTCATAACACAGAAGGATATCCATTCATTTGAGACAGCAGGAATAGACTCTGAGGGCATTAAACTAAGTGAAATAAGAAAGACAAATACTGTATTTTCTCACTTATTTGGTGAAATTAAAAAAAAAGTCAAACCCACAGTAGTCAAAGTATAGAAAGATGGTTGCCAGTAGCTAAGGTGTAGGGTAAATGGGGAGATATTTATTGGCTAAGGGTATAAACTTCCAGTTATAAAATGAATAACTTCTGGGAATTTAATGTAATCATAGTTAACAGTCTTTTATTATATACGTTAAAGTTCTTGAGAGAGTGGCTCTTAAATATCCTCACCATATACAAAATATTGTAGCAAAGAATGTAATGCTAACCTCATTGTGGAAGTCATTTTTGCTATATATTTACATGTACTGAATTATCACTTTATAAACATTAAACAAAAGGACTATAATTCTACAATTTCTACAATTCACAATGTATTTTACTCTAAATTTTAGACAGAAGTTGTTTTAAAAAATGGATACATATAGTAGAGATTTTTTAATCATAGAAAATATGATGATCAGCTATTTATTAATACATTATATTACACAAAATGTGTAATTTAAAGAATTTCTTAATAACCCCAAATTATATATATATATATAGAGAGAGAGAGAGAGAGAGCGCCTTTTGAGTAACAATTCTATTTATTTTCATTTGATTGCACATGTGCATTTTTTACATTATTGCATACCTCATTAATTTCCCACCACCCTGTAACCATGAATTATCATCATAAACTCTTGTGCCCATCCTTCCCCTGATTGTACCCCCTTCTCTCCCTTGCTCTATGCTTCAGTTCTGTTTATAGTTTGTTAGTTTTAAGTATTCCTTATCCTTTTGTTTGCTTTCCCTATATCCTGCATATAGGTGGAATCATGTAGAATTTCTTTTTATTTCTGGTTTATCTCTGGTTGTATGATTCTAGGTCCATCCATGTTATCACAAATGCATCTAATTTGTCTTTTTTGATTGCTGAATAATATCCCCTTGCATACATATACCACAACTTTCTGATCCATTTGTCTGTTTTGGGGCATTTAGGTTGTTTCCATATTCTGGCTATTATAAATAGTGATGCAATAAACATGTGAGTATGGGTGTCTTTTTGAATTAGTGTTTTGTTGTTCCTTAGGTAGATTCCCAGAAGTGGGGTTGCTGGGTCAAATGGTAGTTCCATCTTCAGTAGTTTGAGGGTTCTTCACACAGTTTTCCATAGTCACTGGACCAGTTTGTATTCCTATCAGTAGTGTGAAAGTGATCCTTTCTCTTCACATCCTTATCAGCTCTTGTTGTTGCCCATTTTTTTTGATATGGGCCATTCTTACTGGTTTGAGGTGGTATCTCATTCTGGTTTTGATTTCTCTGACTATTGTGATGTTGAGCATTTTTCCATATGCCCTGGAAATTTGTATTGCCTCTTTGGAGAAGTATCTTTTAAGCTCTTCTCCCATTTTTTTGACTGGGCTTTTTGCTTTGTTTCAGTTAAGTTGTGTGAGTTCTTTGTGGATCTTTGATATCAGACCTTTATCACTTGTACAGAGAACAAAATTTTTTCCCCATTCAGTTGGATGTCTCTTTGTTTTGTTTATTGACTCTTTAGCTGTGCAGAAGCTTTTTAGTTTGATGTAGTCCCAGCTGTTTATGTTTTCCTTCATTTTTTTTTTCAGTATCTGTAGATGTTTCTGAGGTATAAGTCTTGGAAAGTTTTGCCCATATGTATTCCTTTATGTATTTTGTGGTTTCAGGTCTTACATCCAACTGTTTTATCCACTTTGAATTGGTTTTTATGAATGGTGTGAGGGGGTAGTCTAGATTAATTATTTTTTTTTGTATATAGTTGTTATTTATGGAAGAGACTATCCTTGTTCCAGTGCTCCTTTGTTAAAGATTAGTTGACCGTACATGTATTGGCTGGGCTTTCAGCTCTGTTCCATTGGTCTGTCTATTCCATTGGTACTGGTTTTGTTCCAGTACCGTGCCATCTTAGTTATTATGGCTTTGTAGTACAATTGAAAATCTGGGAGTGTAATACCTCCATTCTCTCTCCTTTTAGTCAGGAGAGTTTTGGCTGTTTGATTGTTTGATGTTTTTATTGTTCCAAATGAATTTTGGTATATATTTTTTAATTTCTTCAAAGAATGGCACTGAGATTTTTATTGGAATTATGTAGAATCTGTAGCTGCTTCTCATATAATGGCCATTTTGACTATGTTAATTCTTCTAACCCGTGAGCAGGGGATGTCTTTCCATTTCTTTGTGTCTTCCTCTATTTCTTTTAACAATGTTTTATAATTTTCTTTGTACAAGTCTTTCACATCCTTTGTTAAGTATATTCCCAGGTACTTAATTTTCACTGGTACAATTGTGAATGGTGTAGTTTTCTTTATCTCTTCATCTTCAGACTGATTTTTTGCATATAGAAGGCTACTACTTTAGTGCATTGATTTTGTAGCCTGCTACCTTACTGAACTGCTTTGTTATTTTCATTAGATTTTTCTGTAGAATTCTTAACTCTCTATATATTCATATCATCTGTGAACAATGATAGTTTTACTTCTTTCCCTATTTGAATTCTTTGTATGTCCTATTCTTGCCTAATTGCTTTAGCTAGGACTTCTAGAATTATATTGAAAAGTAGTGGTGAGAGTGACAGCCTTGTCTTGGTCATGATCTCAGAGGGAGGGTTTTCAGTTTCTCTCTGTTTGGATGATATTGGCTATAGGTTTGCCATATATTGCTTTTATTATGTTAAGGCACATTACTTCTATCCCCAGAATTGAAGGACCTTCGTCAAAAATAGATGTTGAATTTTGTCAAATGTGTTTGCAGCATCTATTGATATGATTGTGTCATTTTTCTTTTTCTTGATGTATTGGATTATATGAATTGATTTTTGGGTTGTGAATTATCCTTGTTTCCCTGGGATAAATCCCACTTGGTCATGATTCATAAGGTTAATAAAACCATGACAAGGAAAGAAAATTGCAGATCTAATATACCTGTGGGAATAGATTTTTAATATCTAGGTCATGGTATATTATCTTTTCAATGCATTGTTGGATTATATTTGCTAGATTTTGGTGAGGATTTTTGCATTTGTGTTCATAACAGAGATTGGCCTTAGTTTTCTTTCTGTTATCTTTGTTTGGTTTTGGTATTAGTGTGATGTTGGCTTCATAGAATGTATTTGGTTGTATTCCTCCTTTTTCTATATTTTTGAAAGAGTTTTTGTGGGATGGGTACCAGTTTGTCTCTGAACATCTGGTTGAACTCATTCATAAATCTATCTGGTCCAGAGGGCTTTTGCTTTTGGGTAGGGATTTTATTACTGTCTAAATCTTGCTGTTTGTGATTGGCTTATTCAGGCTTTTTATGTCTTCTTTACCCAGTAACCAAAATTATTAAGAAAAAAACTGGACACCTGAATTAGCAAATGCTGGACAAAAGCTAATTGTTAAAATATCTCCTAAAATAATTAAGACCCAGATAGATTTAGAAATGACTTTTACAAACTACATGACAAAATAAATCCATAGTTTGTGTAAACTATACCTAAAACTTTAAGAAGAAGCAATGACTACCTAACTGATATCATAAGGTTAATAAAACTATGACAAGGAAAGAAAATTGCAGATCTAATATACCTATGGGATTAGATTTTTATTATCTAGGTAAAATGGTATTTAATCAAATTCAGAAGACCATTTAAAAATATCAACCATACAGGGGCATGGAGGGAGAAATCAGGGTAGGGGTGAATACAAGAGATGAAGATGATGGTTCATAGGTAATATGGTGGTGGGAGAACTTCAGAGTATATAATGGCATATATATATATATATGTAAAATGCAAAAAAATATTTTCACTATCTTGCAGAGGGGAGAACAATGGCCTTTTCAATGGACCAACTTAATGGCAATATAGAACAAAAAATAAACTTTGATCCTTACCTCATTGTGCTCAAAAATCAATTGCAGACAAAGTTAGCATAACATTGCTTTTTAGGAATGCTGTTTCTGGGAAAGATCATGAGAAATGCTGGTCATTTTTTCTATCTTGATCTTTATTATTATTAATTTTTTCTTTATAAAAATGCATCTAACATTTTTAGATTTGTAAACTCTTCTATATTATAATACATTTTAATTAATATGTTATAACCAGGATACTGTGCATGTATTTTATTATATCTTGTACTTTCCTTTATGTTTAAAAACCTTATAATTACTGGGGTTCCATATGTGCTAGGCAGCCTAGGCACAGGGGCATGTACCTAGAAAAATTATTCTTACTTGACTGATATTTCTGAACTCAGCATCTGATCAGATCATAGCACCCCTCATTTGTAGATCTTCAGGAGAAAATTCAAAACTCCTCAGCAAGATATCTAAGAACATATATTTTCTAGTGTATTCCTCTGTCCCAGATGAATTGGCCTCCTTCAGTTTACATTCTCCCATCTCTACTCCACATCTCTCCACTGAATGGACTGGTCATGTGGGCAAGTTCCAAGGGGGTTATGTATCTGAAGTTTTTCTGTACCCCTGCAGATAATCCCCCTTCACCTGTTAGACTTCTATAGACTTTAAATATCCACTTCACACATCTTTTTCTCTCTGATGTTTTTCTTGATATGTCCACATAGATTAGAGCCTTCCCTTCTTTATATAATCTCTTTGCCTTTGAAGCATATCCTCCCCACCAACTGTTGCTTACCATTCCATGGTATGTTTTTACCACTTAGCAATTATTAAATGATAGGTATTTGTCTTGTTTCCAATTTGTTTATAGCCCAAGAATGCTACAATAAATATTTTGTATTTGCATCTTTATGCACAAATGTAGACATTGCTTATCTATTTCCTGAAAACTGGAATAGCTAAGTTATAGCACATGCAGCAGGTTATAAAATAATTTTTGTCTCAGCTATGTAGATTGTGAGCTATTATTTTTGTAAGTTTAAGGTTAGCACAAGTTGTCATGCATATAATCTAGGATATAGTGATTCTACTCACTATAGTAGGGGAGTCAGTGAGTAGGCCACAAATAAATGAATGAACAGGTAAATAAATCAGTGAATGACTTTCAAATGATAAATTTAACCCAGCTCTTACTAATATTATATTTCCTGCCACAAATGTAAAACTAATAAGAATCAGTGGGATGGGTGGTAGTTGGAAAGAAGCACCCTGAAATAATCCATAAGTAGGCAAAAAATGCATATAAGTTAGAGATTTAAAGGAAGTGAAATGATAAGGCCAACTCTTAGACAGTAAGACCTGTGTCATGTTATCTAACAAGTGAGTGATGACATAACCTGACAAGGACAATGCATAAAGCAATATGCTGTGATCAGACATTAAGGTGGGTGCTTAATGTCCATTCTTGTGTACTGGTACTGGGAACACAGCCCTATTCTTTGTAGCTGTAATTCTGGTCATGAGTTCCAAGAACAAATTGACATTGGCGGATATTATCACAAATGTACTCTCAATTTTTACCCTTCCTGTTATTTTGTAAACATTTAAAAAACATATTACCAAAGAGGATATTGATGGAAGCAGACCCTTCCTGGTATAGGAGCTGCCTCCACCACCGGAAGACAGTACACAGGGAGAGGGCACAATGCACTCCATGAATGCAAGCATCTATGTTTTAGGCTTTGTCAAACAAAGGACTCAGGGTAATGGAAAACCTCGGTGCCCCTATCTGGGAGTTGTGGGATCCCAGGCACAAAATTAAACTGTCTTTCATTAAGTTGTTACCACTGAGAGTTTGACCAGATAATTCTTTTTTTCTTTTTTTTGGCAGGGCTGTCCTGTACATTCTAGGATGATAGCAGCATTAATGATCTCTGGTTAGTTATGCCAGTAACATCCCCCCATTACAACAACCAAAAATGTATCCAGATACTGGTTGATGTATCCTGTATATAAAATCCCCTTCACTTGAGAACCATGGCATTAGCTTCCACTTTCCTGATAACTGTAAAATATTTTGAAGATTTCTTCACAATTTTGACATTCTGTAAGCTTTGACCTAACTGTCTAAATTTCCAAGGTCAGTTTTACAATAATATTTTTTTAGCAATTTATTAGATGGTGGAGGGTTGTTCATCAACAACAACTATAACTTTTCATTTAGATGATAAAAATGTACCTAGTTTATGTTAAGGGTTTGTATTTGTGTCATTTAATATACAAGACAACCCACTGAGTAGCTGCTATTATTGGTGTCATTATACATTCGAGGTCCAGTGACACAGAGAAGTTAACCAGACGACACAGAGCTTGAAAGTAATGGAGTCAGATGTATACCTGGCTAGCCTAAGTCCAGAGCCCCATTCTAAACCACAAAAGGGCAGGAAGTTTGGAATTTTTAGCTATCTAGATTGAGTAACACTTTAGGTTCTATATTAGAGACAATTTAAGCAGAAAGATCACCTTTTCATTCTTTCAGAAAGATTTATTGAACACCTCCATTTAGTTAGGCATTTTGCTAGGTGTTAGACTGCAAACAGTACAGCTTGACTTTCTGTTTCACTGACCCATGGGAAGAAAGATAAAAATAAATACTAGGTGTTTGGTGCTTAAATGAAGACAGATTTTAAAGTGAGAAAACTGAACACAGGTGATTGATTTTAAGTTTTAATTTTATTTATTACATTTAAAAATTTGTCTATTTTCATGTGAATTTCAGGACTAGGATGTGGGTGTTTGGATTTCTATTAAAAGCTCTAACTATTAAGCCATCTTCTTTCTTCTCATGACCAATCTCTACAATCAACTCTATCCCTGTGCTACCATGTTCTTGCCTATCATAGTGAGATTGCCATTTGATTCTACTTATCCTTTGCCTTCCTGAGATGAGTATTTGCATCTTTGTGTCTTCTCTCCCCACTAGGGTAAAAGCTTCCTGAGATTAAGTGTCACCTTGTGGATGGTCTTATCTCTAATGAGACTTTGACTCTCATGAAATGGCTTGTTTGATTCCTGTATTAAAAGGCATCCGAATGAAATCTGCTTTGGTGATGGGAAGGTGTGATAACATATATTTGAAGAGGTGTATACCCTTCAAAAATATATAGTGATGTAAACCATTGTCAACACAATTTTAAAAAGTCCTTCAAAAAGTAAATAAATAGAATTAAGGGGAAATATAAATAAAATTAATAGTAAAAACAAGCAACCAGCCTAAACTCAAACTCAGCAGAAGAAACAAATGCTGGTTAGCTATGTCAAAGATGGGATCTATTGGAATAATACTGGGATGTTAAAGAATTAGCAGAACACATGAACCACCAAGGAAGGGCACCCCCCAGTATCCACACAGAGGTCAGAGATCTCCTTTCCAGAGCCCTGTTGGAAACATGACCTCACTCCTACAACCTCAATTTATGTGACATGTCTTTCCATTCCCAGTTTAATGCTCCTGAGAGGAAAAACCTTACATACTACAGAGGATGTAGGGAAACTGAGAGACTTGATCAACTATTGCAGGACATATCTCCTACAGAGTAGTCAATTAAGGATGAGTCAGAAAGAATCACAAAAAATGCAGATGCTGATGTACAAAGTCTTATCTGAAGGTTGACTTCTGGGCAACCAAGAAAATGTCCATAATTAACCCTCAAAATCACATCACATTATTTCTTTTGCAAAAGCATTATTTTTGGATACAAAAGTGATTTTCAAATTTAACTATTAACTAAGAGACAGTAAAACGAATGAAAGGAAGTTAAATAAAAAACCTAGAGGTACTGTCTGGCTTAAAATAGGTAATATAAATGAATGATAAAATCACTTTCAAAGTTAAGAGAAAAACCTTACCTATGTTGTAATCTGACTTCCTCATTGTTCAGAAGTGGACTTAGAGGTTCTGGTCCCCCAGCCTCACTCTGATAGTTCCATGTCTCCTCTGAAGCCTCCCAGCTCTGTGCCAGCCTCCCTGGGTCCTCCACTAATGTCAGTATTGTCTATCCCAATCAGTCCTCATTTCCCTGTACATCTCCTTTGGCTCTACCAGTTAGATGGCTGGGCATCATGCCAGGAGTCAGCAGAACTATGTTAGAATTATATCAGCTGGGATCAACTTGCTAAGTTTTTCTGAAGATCCTGAGATGTCAGAGGATGAACTCTGTTTGGGAAGGTGTGTTGCAGATCCATGGTAATACTCCTGAGGATCATGTCATGTCCTATGCTTCCTGGAACTTTGATGAATTATTTAACACTAACTATTTGTCATTTATTATGGACAATTCTCTGTACATTCATCTAGCCCAGAGTGAGTGAGTAATACCCTTTCATGACTTGATCAGAACTTTAAGATTTTCCTCCCAGGTCATGTTCCTCCTTTCAAACAAATGGATCCTAAGAGGAAAAATAATTTCTGAAATAATGTCACCCTTTATCTGTAAGAAGAAATAAAATGTACCAGAAAGCATTAGTTTACTCTGAGGAATAATTGGAGTACTTGATAACATTTTCTTGGCCCCATAGGGAATTAATCATTTAATTTGACTTAATGGATAGTTTTGTTTATTGTGCTTTATTGTTTTTTGTGTATATGTAGAGAAAAGAGAAATGACTAAAGAGGTTTAGGATCCAGGTAGGACTCCCTCTGAAGGCAACTTTCTCAACTCAGATCTAGTCACACTTTGTTGTAGGACTGTTCTGTGTGCATTGTAGGATGCTGAGCAACATCCCTGGTTTTCAATTACTAGGTGCAACATCACTGGTTTTCAATGATCCCTCTGCCCCCAGTGGTGACAACAAAAATGTACTTAGACATTGTCAAATGCCTTTAAGAGGGCAAAATAATTCTGGTTGAAAACTACTGCTTTAGGGGTATCTAATATGTATCGTTCTGATGCTACATGACCAAACAATTTTCTCAACTGTTCCTCATAGGACTAGCCTTTAATGGGGGGACTTGTTAATTATTGATTATCAGATGTGGCTCTTTTGCTTTTTCTTCTGAATCCTTCATGAGTTGACACATAGGAGAGCTATTATAAATCTATTTTTAGTTTTGCTTAAGTGAGTCCTCCTTTCAGAAAGTAATAAGTGTGAGGTAATTTTTTTAAGTTTCTAAATCTATAAAACTAATCATCAAAACCTGCATCAAGGAATTTTGACTGAAAGCCCTGAACAGCAGAATTATTTTACTTTACATCCTAAATAGGGAGAGGGAGCTTAGGGGAAAAGACAGGAATGATTACATGCATCTCAATTAAAAATTATAAACATCCTGTCCTAACTTAACATGAATTTCTGTAAAACAATTAGCTCAATAGAAGCTGTGTTAGTTCGTGTTTGGGATTTCCCCCCCTGAACAGGGGAAGCCAGAGAAGAAAAGGCCAATAGAATTAAAACCATTGCCAGAGGAAGAAAAGAGTCCTTTCTTTTGTTGTGGGACTACAAGAGCCTTTTCAGTTCTATGAGGTTTTTTTTAAATCAAATAATTTACTTCCTTTTATTCTACTAATACAAAAAAAAGAATAGTACATTAATACCACTACATTTTATGTTAAAAAGTGTATTTAGAAGTGTACTGAAAAAATTCCATTTAATTTTTGAGTACGTGAAGGGCTAAAAAGAAAAACATTTAAAATTATGATACAATGTTTAATGGAACTAAAAAACTGTTAAAACTTTCCAGATAATTTTGAAAATGACACATTTACTAATAACAATAGAAAATCGTCAGTCACTGGCCTCACTTCCTGTCTCATGCTTTTTTGTTACCTGAGTCTCCAAATGAGAGGCAAGGTATAAAGGCCCAAATACTTTGGCTCGACATTTATATATCAGAAGACTTAGGTATCAATGTTCAAATATTTGTTAATTATTTCCTTATTCTGTAACTTCAGGAAAATAATAATAGCAAAATATTTCCATTTCAAATTCAGCTTTCTTAATTTTGAATATAAACAAAAATTTTAATATATAAAGCTACTCAACAGTAAATGTGAAAGTCACATTTAAAAGAAAGCTTTAAAAAGCACCTGTCAATCTCAGCATAATTTATTCAAATTTGTGAATTAATTAAAGAAAAAGAATTAAAGAAAAATATGTTATATGCTGACATGGGATAACAAAGTTAAATGCTTTATTGGAATCACTGAGATTGACAGTAATGAGTTATTGTCATTTTGTATTACATTACATTGAAATGACTTAATATAAAAACAAAAAGATGAAGCATTATGCTAACATATGCACCTTCCTTTCCATGCCATTAAATCTCTTTAGGAGCAAGCACTCTTTAATATTCAGATGTCCAACGGATATTCAAATAATTCTTAAGGCTATGAAATAAATATACAGGCTTACTTAGATTATAATAGAATATGGTTTTCATCTCCTCTGGTATGATAGGTCTATGGAAGTGGTGAAGGGTCACCAAAAAAGCTTAATATTCTTTGCCTGTGTATATTAACTGCATGCAACAATTGGGAACCTCTTTTTTCAGTTCTATAGTTCTAATGAAAACACTTACTGTGACAGGAAAAGAAACTGGGAGTATATAAGTCAACATATATCTTTGTCTTTACAAATGAACCATCTTAAAAGTAATATTATTATTAAACCATGTTTTTCTTTAATTAAAATCAAAGGATTATTTTAATCTAATCCTTCTGAAAATCCCTAAAAACAGTTTTTGAGATGAACATTATTTTTCCCAAATTATGTTAATTGAGGTAAAGTATGTAAATCTTTAGATTACAACAAAGATGTAAATCTTTGTTATTCTTATCTTAAAATTTGTTTCTTCAACTTTCTTTTTTTTCCATCTGAACTTGAACATATCCCATTCATCAGTGTCTTCAATGCTGATTTAAGTTTTAAATCAACTGCTGGGAGCAAGTATTATAATTTTCAAGCTGGTTTGAGCATGTTCTTGTGTGTATTGTAATGTACCCAGGTAGAGTTGTAAGACTGTGTTTCATGAAGTCCAGAAGAGAAGACACACAGGGTATATACCGTTTTAATTACTAGAGCAGTAAGCAGTACATCTAAGGATAGTTTCCTATTCTGGAATTCCTCCTAGGATTCAGACACCATTCTTCTGCAAGTTAGGGTCTTCACCCCCATTTTACAGTAAATAGTGGCTAGAAAGGATGAAACAATTTTCTCAAAGAATCCACTATCCTGTTTCTTCTAAGTTTTGAGTATTATTTGCTGACAAAGGATGACAGGAGATGGGTGTGGATATGTACAATTGATGTGAACAGGGAAAAAATCTGAAAAAAAATCTAGCTAGAAAATATTATGGTGGAATAAATAGATGGTGTTAACAGTGCTGGCAAGCATGGAATCTAGCGTACATAGGCTTTTCAACCTCTTCTGTCACTTAAGATAGAAATGAAATTCAAGCTATCTCTGGCTCTCAGAAAGTCACATCTGGGTGAGACACTATCATGTTTTCGGCTACTGTCTGAACACTTGAAGCAGGAAACAGATGCTCATCACCAAGGAAATCAGGGCTTCTTTGGGAAACAAAAGTTGAAGTCTCTTCCCACTAGATAGACAAAGATATGTGTCATAACAGAAGCTTTCATAACACTCACATAAGTTTTACTAATCACCATGTTTTCCCCGGTAATATGATCCAAATGGTGATAATCTGTGATTGAAATGCTACTGGGAGTTGACTATAGGTACAACAGAGAAGTTTCGGCAGGTCAGGGAGTAAAGGTGTATTTCAGATGAAGGGGTTGTCACCATGTCAATATTTAAATAAATTCTTCCTGGTGCCTGAAATGTAGTTGGAAGAGTAAAGTCTTGATTATCTGACATTCTCTATAAACTGTCATTATTGCATATCTGTTCCTGAAAAGTGATTGATGGTGATGCTAAAGATGCTGTAGGATTTCAGGGAAGCCTTATAAATCACCCAAGAAGGTTTAAATAAGCTTGAGAAACATTTTAGGGCTTAGTTTACTTTATTCTATGTTTAAACCCTTAGAAATGGATATTCTAGCTATAAAACATATACAGTGATTTTCTATATTTACTGATTGGCAAATGGAATCCTCCAGTTGGTAGGTTTATTTTAATTTGCTTATTCATATGTTCAGAAACAAGTCCTAAAGCTCCACTCTTATAATTACAACCATGATGACCAAATTACAGAGTTGAGTAATGGAGGAAAAGTATGATTTATGGGAGGAAAAACATGGGATTTTTGTCACCCATCTTCACTGTAGAAGGGGATTAAAAACAGTAAGAGAGGGGCTGAAAGTACAGCTTGAAATGTTCACTGTAACAAAATGTGGAATGTGAGGGTGGGTTTCACACATTTGTTTAAGTGATGTGCATTGTTTATATTGTCTTCTGTATGAAATAATGAAAAGCAATTTGACTATGATTACAAGAATAGGTCAGTAGCAGGGATGATGCCTTTTTAGCAAATGCAAATACTAAGTATTAAAACATATTGGTGTGTGCAGAGAAAGAATGATATTCTACCATTGACAAAGCAAAAGGACAACAGTTTACAGCCTCAGGGTTTGGAAGCATAATTCTGGCTTGTTTCTTTCCTCCCCCCCCCCTTTATGAACCCTGGGAAATAACTGGTGCAGTAACCATCATCAGCTCCCTCAGTTCATTTGAGCCCACTTGGCTGTTTGTAGGTGCAGCCAAATGGACTTGGCAAGTAAATAAGACAAACTGTAAAGGGTTCACAGGGGATAACTGTTTTCACTTGTGTCATTTGAATTGGGGGAATGGATTGAACCTTTAGTGGCTCCACCCAGTACTTCCAGTTTCATCTCTAAGAAACTTGGAAGTCACCACTGTATCCTAATTATAAGTGAAAATCTGAACAGACTGAAAAACAAACCCTTTTCTTGAGCCTGTGAGAGGGAACACAGAGGAAGGCTCTGGAGAGATCTGTGAATACAAGGAATCAAGGTTTTTGGAGCAAAGACTAGGGAACCCACATCACGACAAGGACCTGTGTTCTGGGTCAGGGACCTAAACTGTCAGTGACAAATTGCCGGAGGCTCAGTATGAACAACTCTGAGAGCTAAAAACTCCAGGAACAGCTGGCACCCATAATGGCACCTGCGATACTGTAAGATTTACATCTGGAAGCACAACCACATTCCCACAGCAAATAAGGGAGAAAAATCCTGTACTTCCGGTGGATGGAGGAGAAAAGGAACCATTATGAAGCAAAACAGAGCATGCTCTTCTTTTTAAGACCTGCCCAGGGTAAACTAGTTAACCAAAACCCAAGCTCCCTGCGTAATAGCAAACCTTAACTCACCTGGGGAAAGGAAAGGAAGATACCCAATTCCAGCCTATTCTAGCATCCTATTTCAACCAAATAGAGAGAAAAAGCCAGAAAACTCTGAAAAACACTTGTAAAGTTCATAGTCCAGAGGTTTAGCCTTAGACAACAGATACCTTATTATAGGACTAAAGAATCCTATCTCTCCTCCACATATCACCACCACATCACTAAAGGCCTACTTACAGCAGCAACTTTTATCCAGCAAATAACATCATTAGAAAAGATGGAGCAAGCATCCAAATTATGCATTATGGGTAATGGAATTATTAGACAAGAATTTAAAACGACTATGATTTACATGCTAAGGGCTCTGATGGATAAAGTAGACAGCTTGTAAAAACAGATGAGCAGATACGATATATCAGTAAATATTCCAGTTGAAAAGTCTCTCTTGTGACTAAATTCTAACCTTTGGGGTGTACCAGCACACAGGAAATGCATGGAGCTGGTCTGCCTCTGCCTTGCAGGTGCCATGCTCTGGCTGGCTCTTGCCCTTTCCAGTGTGCAGCATCTCTCGCCACTCTTTCTGGCTGGGGCAGGGGACAAACTGAGCCACCCTGAGACCATTGGGGTGTGCCAGTGAGTGAGCAATGGTATGGGCCTGAACCCTGCTGAGGCATGGGCTGCTTGAGGAGTAGGGGATCTGTGTGGGTGACTGACCCCCTCTGGTTTACTCCTGCCCCAGTCTTCATCAGGAATAAGAAAAACACTAATAATCCAACCCAAACACAGGTACAGAAGAAGTGAAGGGTATGAATAAAGGCCCTGGAACACTGAATCACACCCACAATGTCACTGGGGCCTGGAAGCCAAAATCTCGGTTTAGTGATGCTTTCAGCAACAGCAAGTCATGCCCCAATCCCACAGGGGAAGGAAGGCCACAGAAATATGAGGGCAACCCCACAGCAGAGCTGCACACTAAGACTGAGGTGACCAATCAGCTTAACCCTTTGCTGATGGCTGTCTCCATCAAGGAACCTCTCTATTAACAAAGGCTGGGAGTCAGGTTGCCTAAGCCTAAGACCTGAACCGCAATGCAGCACAATGGAACAAAAAACAGAATGGAGGAGACATCCAGTTAGAAGGAGGAGGCGCTGACAAATGCCAAATGAGCTCAAACTGGTTGCTGGATGCGAACTTAAGGCTGAAAAACTAAGCAGCATGGTCTACCATGTCCCATGAATGCAGAGCCTCACCCAGGGAAAGGACATTGTTCAAAAAAAGGGAGACACAAAGGGCTAGACATGGACCAACAAACAGCAATGAGAAAGGAAGTGGAGGGACTGGAGGTGAGGGGGTGAGGGGACATTCTCAATGGGACCAACAACATACAAAATCTAAAATTAATAATGATAATAAAAAGTCTCTCTTCTGAGCACCTTGGGTTTGTCTTCTTAAGAGCAATTAACAGTATTTTTCTTCTAGCATGAAAACTTACAGGAATAATAGCAACAGATTGTTAAAAAATTAGATACTTGTGAATAAAAGCTTATCATAGTAGCCATTTGTTTTAAGCATTAATAATCTTTAAGATTCTGGCAAGTCACCAGAAAAATCACATACTTTTACCTTGAATAATGCAGATTATATGTAATTAAGAGATGTGGAATGAAGAATTTTTTTGTCAGAAGATTCCTGGAAAAATCAAAAAGGATTAGCTGGTGCTGAATCAAATAACAGAAATTTCCTCATCATGTATCTACCACTGAAAACAGCTGTGAACCTAGAATGAATGTAATGAGGATCTATTAGACACTGAAAAGTATCTTAGAGGAAAATTTACACTATTGAATACTATATTAGTAAAAAAAAGCTTGTCAAATCAATAAACTCTCTCCTTAAGAAACTAGAAAATAAGGACAAAATAAAACCTAAGCAAGCAGATAAAGAAAATAACAAAGAGCAGAAATCAATGAAACTGAAAAAAAGACAAAATCAGTGAAACGAATGTTTCTTTTTTGAAAAGCAAAAATATTGATAAAAATTGATAGAAAGCCTCAAGTAAGACTATCCTCACCCCCATCAACAGAAAAGAAATAAAGGAGTAAAGAGAGAAGAAACAAATGACTTGCATCACAAATGAAGGAGGGAAATCATTATAAATTTCCATAGACTTTAAAGGACAATAAGAAGAGATTCTGTTGACAACTCACAAATATAAATGCAAAAATTCAGATTAAGCTTATCCTCAAAAACTGTAAACTACCAAGATCTGACCATGATGAAATAGATAATTTGCAGTATACCTGTTTTAAAGGTTGTTGTTTTTATTTATTTTTTTAGTTAATAGCCTCGTGAAAAAGAAATCTCTAGGTCTAAATGGGTTCATGGGTTAATTATATCAAATATTTAAAGAAGAAATAATGTTAATTCTACACACTTTCTTCTAGAAAACAAAAAAGGAAATATTTTCCAACCTATTTTATGAAGCCTACATAACCTTGATAATAAAACCAGGAAAAGACTATACAAGAAAAGCATAGACCAGCACTCCTCTCAAACATAGACACAAACATTTTCAATGGAATAGTCCATCAATGTTCATCAATAAAGCCAAATCCAGCAATATATTAAAAGGAACAGTAAACCATGGACAGTAAGCCCCAAGAATACTAAATTCAGAAATTTCCTCATATATCTACCACTGAAAACAGCTATAAACCTGGAATGAATGTAATGAGGATCTATTAGACACTGAAAAGTATTTTAGAGGAAAATTTACACTATTATTTGAGTCATCAGGTAATTTCTATCAAATTAAACAGATAATCTATCAAATTAAAAAATATTTTTAAAAAAGAAAAACACATAACTAAATTTCTACAGAAAAAAACACCCAACAAAATATCCATTCATAATAAAAAACCTCAACAGACTAAGAATAAAAGGCAATATCTTCTATTTGGTAAAAATCACCTACAAAACCTGCATAGCAAATAACATTCTCAATGGTGAAAGACTTAGCACTTTCTCCCTAAAATTAGTATTCAATGAGGATATCTACTTTCACCATCTAAATGCCCTTTAACTAACAAGTGGTTTTTAAAAAAAGCTGTGATATTGTCATACAATGAAATAGTACTCAGCAATAAAAAGGAACAAACTATCAATCCACACTACTAGGATGAATCTCCAAGAGATAATGCATGGAGAAAGAAAATGAGTTCAAAGTGTCTCCAAATAAGTTCCATTTATTTGACATCTCAAAAAGTCAAAATTAAGTGCTAAAACATATATCAGAGGTTATAGATGGGAGGAAGAGCTGACTATAAAGATATAGATAGTGCTATAATATTGATTCATTGAGGTGGTGATAGAACTATATTTTTTATGTATTATATAATGGTAGTTACATGAATCTATACCTATGTTCAAATTTGTAACAATGTACACTAACGAGAAAATGTAATACAAGAAAAATCTCTGGAATCAAATGTAGACCACCTGCAGTCTTTCAGGTAGGATAATATGTAAGCCATCTCAGCTGGAATATATTGCTGGAGGAGATTCCACAGCCTCTCAGTGTAGGACCAATGAAATCTCAGCTTTGCTATTCCAGCTTTCCTTTTCCCACTTCCTTTAGATTTCCTTCCTGTCACTCTTTGGTATGTTTATTTTTATTATTTTATTTTATTTTTTTAGGTATGTTTATTTTTAAAACAGCTCCCAGAAAACACTCTTTGGTCAACTGAGAAGATATCTGTTTGCTTCTTATGTCTTGACTCTAAATATGGAATAAAAATTCCTTTCTCCTTTCCTTTAAGGGAATTTCAGCACCTATGAATAAGAACAAATTATTTGGGGTTGGAGAAACATCCTTTTAGGACCTTTGAAATCATTGAATTAAGCAGTTGTCAATTTAGCTGTGGTAATATTAGTCTCACTGATGACTGGGAACCTTGTGTTTTCAGTATTGACTTCAGGATAAGATTCTCATATCCCTCATGTCACAAAATGGTAGGCAGTAAAAATCAAGGCTCTGTACCTTCTTATTTACATACATCAGGAGTGACTTCACCTAACCTTCAGCCATGGCATAAAACTTACTCTTTTTAGGAGAACCTAGAACAGATGGTCACCTTTAAATTAATAATAGTTGCCAAAGAAAGTAATGGGTTAAATTGCTTAAACAGTGAGTGTCCCACTGGTGATTTTCTGCTAAAATATATTTTTAGTAGTGATGTGTAAAGCACTTGGTAGTCAGTAGGCACTCAGTAAATGCTAATAGTATAACTGTCCCAGCACCAGCTTAGCCAGTTGTCAAAATCAGAAACCACCATAGTATTAGAGACAAATATAAAAGGAAAGCAATGTTCTGACATGCATGGTGGAACTTGAATGTGGAAAGGGGGTTATTTCTAATTCACCATTCTCTAAGGTGAAATTTAAGTCAAAAAGAATATTTGTAGCTTTTTAATTTTAGAAACCCCTAGTGTACAAAACAACTTAGATAAATTTTTTTTTGTCCTCATCTGTACAGGAATATAGTAGTATGGGGATCGTGAAAGAACAGTGAGTCATTGAAATCTACATTTCATTAAGCCACACATCTAGAATTTTATATAGTAGGTCTTCAGAGAAGATGAAAACTTGCTATCATGATGGATTCCATTAGACTGCACATTAGAATAATCTTGGGAGTTTTTAAAAGTCCTCAATGCTATACCACATACCAGACCAATAATATCAGAATGTGGAATAAGATCCAGGTGATTCTTATTGAAGATGAAGGCTACTGGTTTTCATGTATATGGTACTTCTTGCTGACTGAGAGAAACTATAGGAATGTAGCATAGTTTGGAAGAGTTTCCATAGAAGTCTTTGAAGTAATATATTCTCTTTACTGCTGATAACTCTTAAAATCACATACTACTGAGATCCTCTGAGAAAATTCAAATACAAATAGTTTTTAAATGATCTCAATAGAACAGAATGGATATATTTCTGATTTAGGTGAATAATTTCATGTTTTCTACTCAATAGGAGTGCCATCATTTTTCCTATGACACCTCTCTATTTGATACCCATGAATAAATTTTACATTTCCAGGGTTGAAAGTAGGGAAGGAAATCTTGGAGAGGAGGAGAGATGATACACAGTAAAACAGGAAGTCTGATGATTCAAATAAATATTTGTAAAACAAAG
Organism: Uropsilus gracilis; assembly: GCA_004024945.1. Taxonomy (NCBI): domain Eukaryota; kingdom Metazoa; phylum Chordata; class Mammalia; order Eulipotyphla; family Talpidae; genus Uropsilus; species Uropsilus gracilis. The sequence goes on from PVHY01001436.1 coordinate 72,475, forward strand.
AGGCAGTCAATCTGGCAACTTCAAGAAGAATGAGCATGGAAAGTAATTAGTCATCAATATTTGATTTTAAGTTGATAGCTTCTCGGTGATTTGCAGGAAGAAATATCTATCTTAAAAGTGTATCTTAGCTTTAATAAACTAAGATAGTTCAATTTTACCGTTGTTATTGTGAATTTAAATAACTGCATTAGTGTGTCATCTCTAACTTTCTCATGCTGCTTCCCTCTAAGCCTATTTTGAGATTTATTAAATTGGGTATTTATATTAATGCATTTTAGTCAATGGATCTTTAATTTAAGCAATTTTGCTGAATCATGGGACTAGTTTAATTGCATTGGGATTGTCTATTATGACTCTAAATATAAAGCAAGAGAGGAATAGAAAGTTTAATTTTTTTCCTACAAAATTTTCATTAACACTGATGAATAAAGTTACTACAGCAAAGATTCCATTTCTGTGGAATTTCCCAAACTATTACAAAATGTTTTATTTAAGAAAAGAAGGATATTATCAGTTTACCTTGAGAAAATGCTGTGTAATTCAGGAAAAAATATAGCAATTAGCAGAAAAAATCATAGATACCAAATGTGAAAACTTGACAAGAAAGTAGTATTTATATAGTTTAAACTTAACTTCCCACAAATTATTTATTAATTCCAAGGGAAAGAATGACAACACTACAGTGGAAATAAACTGGCAGAAAAACCCCTAGTCTAAGTAATCAAACATAGTGAAACCAGTAATATAACAAATACTTCATGTACCTGTCTACCAGATACACTGAGACATATGTGACTTCTATAGTATTCCTACCAGACCTGCATAACAACCCTAATTATGAGAAAACATCAGACAAATACATGCTTAAGGGAATTTTTTGGTTTTGTAATTTGTATTGTGATTACATAAAAGAATATTATTTTTAGAGAAATACAACTTGAAGTATTTAGAAGTAAAGAGAATGCTTGTAACTTAGTTTCAAATATTCATTCACAAACAAACATAAGGACAAGTAAAAGTTAAAACTGTCAGCAGAACTGAGGCATAAAGCAACGAGGGGGGAGGGGCGAAAATTGGGAAGAGGGATGGACACAAGAGATTAAGATGGTGGCTCATGAGTGACAGGTGGTTGGAGAACCTCGGGGTAGACATGAGGTAAAATATATATATGTGAACTCAATTTTAAAAAATAAAGTTACTTGTATGAAAATATTCATTTAAAATATCTATACCTACCATGTATATATATATATATATTTGTGTGGGTAGATAGAGATGATGAATAGATGGATAGATAGATAGAATAATTTTGGTAAAATATCAGTATTTGGAGAATCTGGATAAGGGTTTTTGGTCAATATTTATCTACTATTATCCTAGTCCCTGGATATCATTTTATATCATTATTTGTAATTTTTTTGTGATTTTTATTGTGATGGCAATTATTTCACAATAGGAAGTTAAAAATAAAGGAAGTAGAAATCTCCATACTTTCAGGGCAGGAGGGTAGGAAGACATGAAGGCACATTTGGGAGAACAGGAAGGTCATAGGAAGGTGTGAAGAGGAAATCTCAGGCAACATACAGTGATAGCCTATGGATTGTAACTCCTTTGATTTAGGCATCAGGCCTCTGAGATTCTGTAAAACTCCCAAGGCATTTGGAGAAATTGAACTCAGGTTGCTGCAATCATTTTCTTTTTATATAGCAGGCATTTTTTAGTTGAAAGTATTTGGTTCTTGTTCTGACACATTCTATTTAAATTGTGTCTGTTAATATAATTTTGACATGGTCAGTTATTAGGACTTTAGAAACAATGTCATTTGCTATTATTTGGGACTATACATGTAAATAATGTAAATTATTTACATGTAAATAAGAGTTGGTAAAACTGTTTTATCACCTAGTCATGATTTGAAGAAATATACTCAAAATATATGAAATTACTGTGTGTATATATATATATATAATATTATATATATATATATATCCAGTTTGAGAGACTAGTCATTATTTCTGTACTTGATTTGTTTTTTAGCTAATTAAATATATTTGGGTAATAGACTTGACCCTAAAATCTGTTGGGAGATAATAGGTTCAGTTTTCTTTCTTTTGGTTGTCTTAGAACCTGTAGGCCCAGTTTCTGATTATAATATGTCCTTATTCAATAGGAAAGAGATTCAGGTGCTGATAAATTTACCTTAATTACAATACCCATGTATTCCTTTGATTCCTTAGAAATCTGTATCACCCTATCATATCTTTTTCAGCTATTCACCATTGGAGACACTACATCAAACTTGCTATGAAGAGTCATATTCTTGATTGAGAATTTTTAGTTTAACAAATATTTATCTTCGACTATGTGGTTGGCAATATGCTATTTTATGTGAAATGAGTTTATTTTAAAAATTGAAAAAATATTTTATGTCTAGAATGGTAAGTTTCATGGACTAGCACAGCTAGAAAGCATAATCTGAATTGTCTACTGGGTACTTGCCATACCTGACAAAGAAGTTTCCAGGCAGAGTAGAGGCAGAGGGTGGTGTGGTGGTTACATTATGCAAAGAAGCAAAAAGTAAAGCAAATAGTACAATATTATTATCAATCCTAATATAGGGGAAGAGAAGTGGACACAGGAAAAGAAGGGAAGATAGTGTCACTTGTGGATGGTGAAGATGGAAAATAGCTTCATTTAGGACTGAAGACAAAACCTAGTTAACTGAGGATATTCTTGAGTTAAAGTAAGGGAAAGCAAGAAGCACAACCATTTCCACAGTAGGTCACCAACAAAAGAAATTAGGTGAATTATGTACAGTGCATGAGTCTCAAATAAAATTCAAAACATTTAATATCTTTGCTAAGAAGTAGAATTGATTCTTACTATTTCCCATTCTCACCCCCAGATATCTAAATTATCAAGGATATTTAAGCAGAAACTAGTGACCAATGGGTGCCCCAAACAGCAGGTCATGACACTAAACATGGGGAGAGCAATCTCCTCTCAACTCTGTTGAAACCCCAGCAAGATAAATGAGAAATGCATTCAGAGAAAGAGAAATGATTAGACTTCCCGTTCTATATCATTAGGCTTGCAGGCAGTGTACTTTCTGGATAATGCCTCATGCTTTAAAAACAACAAACCTAAAACTGCTCAGGGCTATTGTGTAACCAGAAATTATACCTAAGTCATGTAATATGTGATTAATAGAAAGCTCGCATGGCCATGAACAGAGTCATGATTTGGTTATAGCATTTTTAGTAGTAATTTCTTTTAATGTTTGTCACAATTTACTCTTATATGGAAATGCATTTTGATAAAGGTAAACATGCTATTTCATCTACAAGAAAGCTTTATCAGTAGAATTAGAATTGCTGAGTGGAACTCTAAAATTACTCATACATAGAACTATTGCATTAGGGTAGCCAGGATGCAAACTCACTCACCCGGAAAACAGAAATTACTTGGGACAGAAAGTCCTACTTCTGTGGTAAGGATGAACCTTTTTCTCATTTCAGCTTTCTTTTCCATTTAGCTTTAGTGCCTGTATCTTTGAAAAGCTCTGTTAATTTATTTTTAAATCACCAAAATAGAATGACTTTAGGCACTTTTCCTAGAGTTGTTTTGTCCTCAGCCCTGTAAAATTTCCAAGCATATGTACTTTTTGTGGTGAATGACTAAATACAAACTTTAGTTACAGGACAGTCTATGATGTTGCAAGGTGAACTTGATTAAGGATTCAGTGCCTTTTTTTTTTTCTTTAGTGGGTGAAGTACAAGAAACTCTAAGCCTCCATGACAGTTCTTACTTTCAGATCTGAAGCTCAATATGGCAGACAAATAGTTTAAGATGGCCCTTTGTGTAGGAACTGGCTCTCCTCCTGAAATATTTGTCTTTTTTCTTACAGATTGCCTATAAAGAAAAAAAAGCTATCTAAATCAAATTCCTTCATTTTCAGTCTGATTATTGTCTACTCATTTCCCCCATCACTTAAATTTTCTAGTAAATAGAAAAGGAGTATATATGTACTTCACACTGAAACAAAGATAGTTTGTATTCATTCTCACTCTTGAGTTAACAATAATAATATTCTTCCTTTTTGATCAAACAGAAATACAAGCATGGGGTGAGTTTTTCCTTTAAATTAGATACACTGTATATACCACATTTCTTTTGTTTATCAGTATTTTTTGGCTATTTTCTGGCTATAGTTGTAACTCATTAGCAAAACAGTTTCCTGAAGCGCTAAATAGGCACTTCTCCAAAAGAGACATGCAGATGGTCAATAGGCATATGAATATTTGTTTGCCATCATTTGTAATCAGGGAATTACAAATCAAAATCACCACCTCACTCCTGTGAAAATGGCCCATATGAAACAGACCAGATACAAGTGTTTGTGAGAATGTGGGGGAAAAGGAACCTCTGTGTATGTGTGTGTGCACATGTACATGTGTACACATTTCAGTTTTCCTCATCAAATTATGACCAAGAACACCTTCATTGTACAAGTAGCATCTATATTTCCTCTCTTGTTATAGCAAGGAAGAATATATACTTTGGGGAAGCAGTATAGTGAAGGGGGCATCTCAGTAAGAGGGTGTTAGACATTATTATGGGATTTGAACTTTGGTTGGGTAATTTGTAAGAGGGCAAATTTGCTCTAGACTGAGTGTTGTTGAGAAATCAGAGGCAAAACTATGATTGAAAATCTCAAGTAATCTGTTTAGAGAGGGCAGAACAGAGAAGATAAAGCTGCAATTGGTTAAAAAAAAGAAGTCACTCATATTAGTTGTTTGTTATTTGGTGGCTTACGTAGTGATTTTGAAGTAGCTGTTACAGTTTTAAAATTTGAATTAAATACTTAATCATTTTGGAATTTATTTTGGTATTACAGATTTTCTTTCACTGAATTGGTTAGATATACTTGAAACCTCATAAAGTTGTTTACTATCTTTAAAGAAAATCAGCAATGAATTTGGACATAAAGGAGGCTGAGGTTTTAGGAATGCAGGGCAGCATATATTAGCAAATTAAAGAACAAAAAGTACATGACTGATAGATAGTAAAATGACACTTGATTAATTTCAGGAGCTATCTTTAGTTTTAAAAAAGTATTAAAAAGATAAAAAGGAAAAGAAAACTGTAGTCTCTAAAACTGATAAGAACCATATACTAAAAACAGGCAGCAAATGTTGTCTTATAAGAGTTTTAAATGAAGAGTCATATATATCTTTGCTAGCAATACTATTACTCAGTGTTATTTTTGGAACTTGGGCACAAATTTTTTTTTAATTTGATTACTAACAAAACTATCAGAAAAATAAGTATTCTCTAACTGTAGTGTAAGAATCTGGGTTAGATTCCTAACCTGTCCTCTATTATGTACACTTGAATAAATTCTGTAATCTCTGAGCTTTAGTGCCATTGATAGAATTGATGAGATCAAGTACAATATTTAATACCAGTGTACCCCAGTTAGTTGTGATTACGCATTTTAGTATTTGCCACAATGCTACTTCACATGTGATGGATGGGTGAGCAAACAGACAAAGAAATTTCTATAACAGACCTTTTATCATCAAATAGCAATACCATGCACGCTCTTAGTTTCTTGCTTGAAACTGAAAGTTTATTCTTGGTGCCACCCTCTCCTTTCTTTGGATATTACTGTTTTCTTCACCTCATGGAAGATACCTGAGTTCATCTGGGCAGTTGAACTTTTCTCTGAGTGTTCTTACCCCTGTGGAAGAACCAGTCGCAGTGTCTTTCTCACTGTGGGGATGTCAGTGACTGCATCAGGATGGGAAGGATGACAGGGGTGGTCATTTTTGCACTCGATTTCTGGAAGGTAAATGATTCAAGCAGTGTGATTCCAGAAAACTTTTCCAAGCAGCATACCATTTGATGGGGGTGACTCAGGCATATATTTAAAGATCTTTATCATCATAAGTTCTGGTAATATCCCCCCAAACTTAAGTGACTCCTTCCTAGCCTAGCACCCTTTTATTTATTTGGTGATGTCAAATTTTTTTCCCAGTTTTTATCTCTAGTCTATCCTTTGTTGTCTTAGCAGTCAAGCTATTGTCTGATGTCTTGTTTTGTCTTTTTCATGCTGGCAAATTTTTAAAGGACCAAGGTGGGAAAGGTGGTGGAGAATATTATGAAAAAGAGAACTAGATTTCATAGCCAGGAGTTTGTCTGCATGGAGCTGGTTGGCACATGCTTACATGTTGCTAGGCAGGAATTTAGAAATGCAGAGCAATATATATTAGGCGTGCCTGCAGCCTCAACTACAGCCTCAACCATGAAGGACCAAGCAGTATCACAGGACTCAGGAGGTGATATTGCCTCCCTCCAAAGTGTGCATCAGCACTATTTACAATAGCTAGGATATGGAAACAATCCGAATGTCACAAAACAGATAAATGGACCAGAAAGCTGTGGCATATGTACACAAAGGAATATTATTCAGCAATCAAAAAAGACAAATTTGATGCATTTGTGCTAACATGGATAGACACAGAAGAAATCGTGCTAGTTGAAATAAGTCAGAGAGAAAAAAAGAGAAATACTGGACAATCTCATCTACATGTGGGATAAAGGAACACAAACAAATACAAGGACAAAATAAAGCTTAAAACTAATAAACTGTCAGCAGAACTGAAGCATAGAGCAAGGGAGGGAGAGCTGGGTTAGATCAGGGAAGGAGTGGGCACAAGAGATTAAGATGATGGTTCATGCGTGACAAGATGGTGGGAGAACCTCAGGGTATACAATGATGTAATATATATATTTATGTGTGTGTGTGTGCAATCAATTAAAAACTTTTTAAAATATCCATTAGCTAAAAATAAGAACAAAAAAATTCAAATTGCTTTATCAGATGCATCAGTGGAAAGCAGTGCACTCAAACGGGAAAGGAGAACTCATACAGGAACTGTATACAGAGGTGCAGCAGGGTTCAGTGAAATAAGGACTGGAGCAGTCCTCCAATGTCTGCCTGTACCCTGAGAGCTCTTTCCCATGGGGCCAAAGGGTGAGGGAAAGGATACATTTGAGACATTTCTGGAACAGGGAGAAAATATGAATAGGTCTTCCTGCTTCAGTAGACCTACATTCACCTTTCAAATTATTTGCACCCAAATCCTAGTCTCAAATCTTCCTCAAGGTGTCAGGAGAAGGAGGAACTGATTTAATTTATCACGTAACTATTAACCCAAAAAAAAAAAAAAAAACCCTCCACCAAAATCCAGTTTAACTATATCAATATGCATAAATAGAATTTATGGCAAGAAAATTTACTAGAAAATAGCTGGGGTGTTTATTATATACAAAACGCTCAATTTACCAAGGAGAAACAATAATTTATATATGTTCTTAATATTATGACTTTAAAATATGAAGCAAAAAAATTAGCAGGATGGGGGGGTGGCAAATTTTTTTTTAAAAAAACAGGACAAAGAAAAGACAAAAAATTGTAGTCAAAATGCTATATTATAATCCTCATTCCATAACTAATAATAAAATTAGAAAATAAATAATATAGAGCAATAAATTAGCAATTAAATGCACATTAGTCTTTTTTTGCACTTAACAAATTGACATTTACCAAAATTGATATGTGTTATTGACATTTACCAAAACTGATAATATGTTAGACCACTAAACAAATTTAAAGAAATCTTAAAAGATTGAAATCATATAGAGTATGCTTTCTGCTATAATAAATTAAAATTTCAAAGCAAAAGCAAAATGGAAAAGTCACTGTTTGGAAATTATGTAGTAATAATGATGATGATGATGAAGATGATGATGATGATGATGATGATGATAATGTCTCAGCTAAAGAAAGAAGCCCAGTAGAAATTAGAAAATGATAATAAAATGATATAGTAAAATTTATGGGAGGAAGTTAAATTTGCCAAGAGGAAATTTATAGTAATAAATGCATATCTTAAAAGAATGAAAAGACAATTATCTAGTATTTTTGTCAAAGTTAGAATGAGAACAGCAAATTAAATCCAGAGTAGATGAAAAACATTTTTAAATATAAAAAATTTACTAACTAGAAAATAATCATTAATTAGGAAACTTTTTAAAAGCTGAAAATCTGTTATTTGATGAGATTAATTAAAATGGTGGACATCTAGAAAGACTTATCAAGGGAGAGATGGAGAAATCACAAATTTTCAGTATCATAACTGATATTGATATGATTATTTCTATAGATAATAAAAATTAAGGAGGCTATGTGGTACTATTTTATGCCAATAAATTTGGAGACAGAGAAAATGGGACATTTTCCACTAAAATAACAGAATTTGTAAATAGATATAGGAAAAGGAGTTGTTCTATAGTTACTAAGTTGCATCTATAATTTAAAAGGTCATGAAAACAATAGCTACAGGTTCAGGCTGTTTCAGTGGAGGATTCTTCCTAATGTTCTTCAGGAGAAAAAGAGAAAGGAGAAATATTTTCTAACTTATTATGTGATATGATCTAAACCTTGATAGCAAAACCTGACAGAACATTACAAGAATGGGAGTACATGAAAAGTTCTATGAAATGTATAGATTTATAAATTTTTGTGTAAACAGTAAATTAAATCTAGTAACATATAAAGTGTTTGCCATATCATTACTGAGGTTTATTTCAAGGAGAAATGTAAGGATGTTAACTTTTGAAAACCAGCCAGTGTAAACAGATACATTAACAGAACAAAATAGAAAAATTGCATGATTGTGTTGTGGAAGAAGTATGTTTATAAAAATTTTTAAATATATTTTTGATTTAAAATCTCTTAGCAAACTGGGAATATAACTTTATTAATCTGGGGGCTAGTATATATAACAAATTCTGAAATACAGTTAAGAGAAAATAAAGTTTCAAGCAAATAAGGTCAATACTACTCTCTCCATGTGGTTATTCAATTGAATCAGTAACATTTATCTAAAAAGTCATTCTTTACTTTGTCATAATGAAGTCATTAGATATGTGTAGATATAGTTTGGATTCAGTTTCTTTGGCCTGCTTATCTTTCCTACTTCCACTAATATATTGTCTTAATTACTTTAAGTTTATAGGTCATAATATCCTGTTGTGTAGTCTCCAGTTTTTTTCTTTTTTAAGGTTATCATGGAGTATTATGGCTTTTGCCATGTATTTGCACAAATATTAGAAACAAGTTGTCAATTTTTTATTAGGACCTTGTTGGATTCTTAGCTGGAATTTTATTGAATATATAGACTAATTTGAGGAGAATATTTTCACTATTTGTGCTTTCAGTTTTTGATGTGTATATATATAGTCTTCCATTTGCTAAGAACTTTGAAATTATATATTAGAACTATATAATCTATATATATATATTTAAGACAAAATTTTAAACCTCTATTCAGATATTCTATCTCAAAGTTCTATTTCAGAATATGTATGTATATAAATATATACAAAGTTAGGGTATAATGATGAGTACAGAGTACTTTTTACTCTAAATCTTTTTGTAATGGTTAATTATTTTTACTCATGAGCATATTATATTTTTCACAGAAAAGTGAAAATCTTGTTAGTATAAATCACAAAACAATTTAACAACCTGCTAAGAATAAAGTCCACATAATATTGACATTGTTATATTGACATTGTTACCTGCCTAATAGCCACTCTTCAAAAATTTGTTGTGACAGTGCCAATTTTACTTTATTTGTATGTTATTCTTAGAGAAGTATTCCATCTCCCAGTCCAGGGTAAATCCTGATTAATTGAATTCAGTTATTTTGTTCCTACTCTCTTTGCTTAGGAATGGGTCAGATAGGCATAAAACCAGTAAGACATAGGGGATGGCTGCTGAGAGCATCTGGACAAAGTGCCCTCATTTATTTGGAATGAAAACACACATCTTTCTTTGAAAGGATGACAATATATCTGCATACAACCAGAGTTGGAGCTGACATCTGACAACCCTGGGGGGAAACATTCCCTAAATCAAAGTTTTCATCCCCAGGTTGTAAGGCAGATGATAGAAAGAATTTGGGTCTTGATATAACTGAGTTACTGAATAAACTTTTAGTAGTGATACCCTATCTTTGGGCTTCTCAGTTTGTGAGGTTATAAATTTCCTCAGATTCTACACAGCTGAACCCGAGTTTTCTTTTACTTTCAGAGAAAACATCCTAAGGAAGCAGCATCCTTTGAGAAGGAGGATTTGGAGAAATGCTGTGAGATAATGCTACTACTGCTAAGTTGAAGATCTGTGGCTCTGTGTGTATAGAATCCTTCACAGTTTGAGAAGACAGTTACTATTCCAATACTTATATTTCTGAGAAGGCTGCTCAAGTTTCATGCATGAACACTGTACATCTATTTAAATGGACTGATGTAAATATTGGAATGAGGAGAACTGTTTCACAGAAAATGACATTATCTTGTGATGCTGGGCCCTAAATCTGTGGAATCTGATGTTGTTTCTGGCAGATAGAGTTGGAACTGAGCTGATCTCTCAGATATGCTCATGGGGTTTGAGAATTGCTTGTTGGTGTGGGAAAGCCTCAGGACATTCACACTCTGTCAGTGATTCAGAGTGGGACACCTGCAAAATGAAAACAAAACAAAACAAAACAAATGGTTGAGTTCCTGCCTTTGGAGTCCAGGAAAATTGAAAGCATCCTGAAATGGGTTTTGAAGGATATCCAACCCCCAATATCTGCAACAACCCCTCTAGTACAAATGACTCATTCTCATACTGGAGACTAAATGTTCTTCAAGCTCAGTCAAACCAGAAATGATAAGTACCTGAGAAGCAGGTTGCTCTACACAGCCCTTCAGCTGTCTACACAATAAGAAATCATTTTTTCTTAGAAAGTCTGCTGTCGATATAGCAAAGTGTACTTGTCATTTCCACAATCACATTAAAGGTTCTTTTCTCAGCAAAATAAACATTCTGTTGTTGTATGGGTTGTTGTGACTAAATCCCATGAATTTGAGCTAGTACTGATAACCAATTTTTAAAAATCCCAAAATAACTGACTTGCTGGAAAATCACAGCGCTAGCCTGAACTCAGCACTATGGGTGCTATTTTGGAGACTTCAGTTTGTGCCTGCACATACAAAGTAAAGGAGAGAATTGTAGTTATTATGAAAATATTTTCAAATTTAAAAAAAAACTTTTTTCCTGTAATTATCTGAATGTTTCTTACAAATTTGGGGTTAATTTTGGTCCAAATAATCTTTATAATTACCCCAGTTTTCTTCTACATGTATTTCTAAATTGCTAAAAATATGCAAGCAAGTGAAGTAGTGCTATCAGTAAACCCTGTTTAAGTTTCCCAGAGAAACTGGGAAAGAACATACAGAATGGAACAATTTCCCATCTCTCAAATGTAACAAAAGTGTACCAATAAACAAACAAACAAATAAATAAATAAAAGAAGCATCTAAACTAAGGAAGAAGTACCACCTCAGATAGTAATAGTGTAAAAATATCAGCCACAGATTTGGGTACTTGACTCCTCCAACAGTAGGACAATGGGCAAAGATGTGAAGAAGTAAATATCTGACAAAACTGACATAATTTCAAGGGAAGAAACCTAGACAAAAAACAAAAATGAAGATTCAGGAACCTCTTTATATTGCTGCCTTTAAATTGTACCATGAATGAGAAATATTCATTCATTTGAGATGAGGAGAACTGCTAAGAATTGGTATTTATTTTACTAGAAGAAACATAGGTTTTAATTAGGGAAGGAACACATGTTATGAACTTCCCATGTGCCCACTTTTCAGGACTTTCTACCTATATCCCAGAGGGATGTAGGAAAGACAAACATTGGATCGAAGAGAAAATAATCACATTAGACAGCTTGTCTTTGAGAGAAGGGAAGACTTTGGGGTTACCTGGAGTCTGCTGAACAACCTTAAAACAAAGCTTTTCTCACTGGATCAATTATATCCACAGACAGTGCAAAGTAAAATTCATCACAGAACTTTCATTTAAGCAAACATACCTAGATAATCTTTAATAACAAAATCCTCCTCCAGCCCTTGTCCTTAGTTCTACCCTTTATCCCTAGATCCACTTAGTCCTATCCTTCTCAGCTGCTCAGACAACAGAAAAGTAGATGTAACACAACACATGAATATTAGAGGCTTAAGTTACCTCTCATCTTTGAGAGAGAGAGACAAATATAGCCTACATAGCATAGGAGGAGAATTAAGAAAATTGTATTACAAGTAGAAAGATAAGCATAAGGTTAAAATAAAGATTTACCATATCCAAAAATAAATAGTATAAAAATAAAAGATAACAAAATAACAAAGAAAATAAGAACATTAAGAAGTGAAAGCTTTGAGTTTGCTCATTAGAAATGCTAGTTAGTAAGTTTGCTAATTAGGAGTGCCTTTGGTTGAAGGTAGTAGAAAAACCTAGCTAACAGTAAGATAAACTTTGAATAGACAACTATAATTTCCTAATGAGCATCTTTCTGATAGTAGGCAGTCCCAAGATGAGCTTGGCAGCTCCCTGATTTTGTCAAAGGTCTAATGACCTTTTGTATTCTGTCAGCTTCTATATATTTGCAACATTGCTCCCCATTACTGCAAGATGGCTGCCATAGCTCTGAAGCTTCACATCTACACCCAATGGTACTCAAACAGGAAGAGAGAAGACATGGCAAAGGGCATATCTCTTCTTTCTGAGAGATGAGGCAGGAAATTGTCAACATGTTTCTCTAACTCAATCATGGGCAAAGGTGAGAAGGTTATCATAATTCAGTCCCTTGGCTGGAAATATTGATATCAAGCCCAAACTATTAACAAAGGTTCTATTAGCAAAGAAAATAGGAGTGGTAAGTAGGTGGGAAACCACAGCAAAGAGCCATTATTGATTTCTGAAATATATATTCAGAACCACTAGAAGAAACAAAATAAATCATATATTTGTAAATTGTCAGAACTGATTAAAAAAATGTTTCAGATCACAGCTAAAAGACAAAAAAATAGAAATAATTCTCTTTACAAATAAATAACCAATAATATAAGATGGTTGAATATTAAAACTATATCTAATCTAACAAAAAACAAAATCTATAAAAGAAAGCAATGATGTAGCATGTGGAACAAGTCTTAACTATGTATTAATCTTTATTACTAAAGCAGCATGGCACTTGTACTTGTAAAAACAGAAAGATCAATGAAATGAAACAGAAGATCCAGACTTTGACACAGATATTTACAGCAACTTAGTGTTATATATGCTAATGGTGACATCTCAGAGCAGTGATGAAATTATGAAATTTTCAATAAATCATATTGTCAAAAATGAATGGACAACCTAAGGAAAAATTAAGTTGAATCCCCAATTTATTCATAATTTCAGGATAAATCCCAGGTCTTAATGTAAGCAAAAATGAAAGAGAAGAGTCATGAAAGTACAAAACAAAACATAACAAAAGTCATGGACAAATCACACACATTATTATAGAACAGAGATTGACAAACTTTTTTTCTATCTATGTGATACCGGGTAGTGACGCAGTTGAAAATTGTATTGGTGCTAAAATACTCAGGTGGGCAGAGTCTGAGAGAAAGACCCCGTGTGAGCGAAAATGGCAAGTGTGAAGAGGGGGTGTATAAAACAGGAGGAGTAAGGAGAAAAGAAAAAAGAATGGAAGGAGGAGAGATGAAAATGGGGGACTGATAGAACAGGCCCACGTGGCCTGCCAGGGGAAGCTCCCTGGAAGAGTGAGCTGGTGGTGGCAAGGAGCCACATGGTGGTAGAGTTGCTGCCAGAGACAGCTAGTGTGGAGTTGGGTGCTAGAATGGCAGGCTGGGGGTATCCAGGGGCTGCTGAGGGCAGGCCTGGTGAATGTGGCCAGATTCCCCTGAGGCGGGCCTGGTCAAAGAAATGTGAGCTGCAGCAAGGTGGCATATTTGGAAAGTTAATTTTGCATCAACATCTGTTGGAAAAGTTTAAAAAGCCTTGGAGAAGTGGAGCAGCTTGGAATGCTAGAGAGAGAAGAAGCAAAGAGAAGATGCTAGAGAAACACTAAACTTTGCAGTGCCCACAAGGGGCACCATCTTAGACATGTGTTTGGGACTGTGGACTAAATGGTGATTGGGGTAAGATACCTGGCCACTTGGGGCATTAAAGAATTTTCGGTTTCCTAGTTAATTTCCCTTGTTAATAAAACCCTGTTTTTTAAACTGCATTCCAGTGGCAACTGCTACATGTGGGTACAAACCTGAGGGAACCTAGATGGCAGAAACCAGTTTAAATGTAGCTGGTTAATTTGAAACTTCTGCCCCCTTTTGACCCAATTTCATACCAATAGGTTGTAAATGTTTTAGGTTTCAGGCCAGGTGGTCAGTGTTGCAATTGTTAAATTTCTGCCACTGTAGTGCAAAAACAGCCATAAACATTGGGGTGGTATTTTACAATAAAACTTTATTTATAAAAAAAATACAAAGTAAGATTTAGCTTAAAAGTCATGTTTTACAAGCCCCTATTGTACAATGTGAAAGATTTTTTTAAACTAACACTCAAACGTCAAAAGAAAAGACTGTCACACTTAACTATAAATTTAAAACTTCTACAAGGCAAAAACAAGTCATTAAACAAAGGCAAAGGATAATTGACCCATTGCAAATAATATCTGCAACTCATTGCACAGAGAGATAAGATCCCTAGTATACAAAACCATCTAGAACTCTCCTGCAGAGTGATTTTTTTCCTCCTCCCTCATTATTTTTCCCTGCCTCCTGGACTTAGACTTTAAATATCACTTCCTAATTTCCTTCAAGGAGCCAGGTTAAATTCCTATTTCCTTCAGTGGTTACCAGCTGCATGAATCTCTCTGTTAAAGGCATGAGTCTCTCTTTAACTACACCTTGTACTCTGGTGAATTCCTTCCCTAGAGGGCAAGAACCCATTCTTTGAGGCAGGGGCTATGACACTAAACTTCAAATTCTTTTTTTCAGTTATTTTCTACCCCTCTGGTAGAGGGTTACTCCATTTTAGACTGCTTCCCATCTTCCTTCTCAGGACAGAATTTGGGATTCTTGTCTTTCTCTACTTAATTCCCTGATAATTTTACCTATTGTTGCATCTTATATATTACCTAAAGCAAAGAACTCTTTCCTTAAATTCAGATTCATACATACAACCAATATCACCCTTTGGGGGGGGTCTAATAAACATCAAAATTTAACCTATGTTCAGCTAATTCTCCAAGCCAATCCCCAAACCTACTTTACCTGACATTTACTCCCATTATAGATGAGCATTTGAGAATCCTTTTGGTTGCTCAGATCAAAAACTCTGAAATTATCCTTATTTCGCAGATGCTCTCTGCTCTATCTTTAAAGTAGATCTAGATTCCAAACATTTCTCATCCTCCCTTCCTATCTTGGTTCTAGTCACCAGGATGTCTCTGCTGTTCTAATTACACCCAACTTACTATCCATCCATTCTTCTCATTGACTTTTATAGAGAGAGTGACCCTCTTAAAAATATGCCTCACCATACGACTATTCTGCTTTAGAAACTATAATGACTCTTCAATTCACTTATGTAAGTATCAAAATATGCACATAGCCCCCTCCCCACCATGTGATCTCTCCCCTTGCACACTTTCCATTACTTTCCCCATATCTTTCCTTTGCTCCAGCTATAATGATCTCCTTGTCAGTCTTTGAAAATACCATTTTCTTTCTATTCAGGATCTTTGTATCAAGTTTTCTTCTACCTGGTTTTCTATTTTGTTTTTCTACCTTTTTTTCAAATGACTTACTGCTTACCTTTAAATCTTTGCTCATGTTACCTTCTCTATGACCTGCTGTGTGGTATAAAAAGAAATATTTGATCTTTGTTCCTAATTCCTAGCACAGAACTCATCAAACTTCTGTCATTTTTTGAGTGATAGTGGTGTCCGGAGCATCTTTTGTTCTAATAATTGAATTCTAACCCCTGTACTAGCAAAAGATCTTTAAAACTCAGGGTTGAGGGGAATGTTCTTTTTGTTTGCTAACAAGATGATGGTTATTGGGGACCCTAGATAACTTCAGGATGGATGGGGTGTTCACTAGAAAGTCAAACCATGATTGCAGCTTGAGGCTTTAAACTGTGCCTCCTTTTTATTCTCCAAGGAAGAGAGAGGGACTGAAGATTAAACTAATAAATGATTGTGCCTACATGATGAAGCCTCCATTTAAAAAATACATAAAGTACACCATTTGAGTTGTTTCCATGTTGATGAATTCCTGGAGGGAATAGGAGGAGATTGTCCTTATAGAGGTCATGGAAGCTCCTCACTCCTTTCTACAGACCCTATCCTGGCCTCCTCTCTCTGGTTGTTCATCTATAGCCTTTGTAATATCCCTCAAAGTCAGTGACCAGCATGAATTTACACTTCCCATGACCTGAGGAAGGCCTATGGGGACTTCCAATTCATATCTAACTAGTCATTAGTACAGGTGGCAACCTTGAACTTAATGGTCATCATTTGAAGTGAAAGGTAGTTTTCTGGGACTGAATTTATATCTTGTCAGATCTGCACTATGTCAAGATAGTTAATGTCAGAATTGATCTAAATTGTAGAACATCTGTTTGGTGTTTACTGAGATTTGTAGAGTTGTATGCTGTGGAGAATCCCAGAGCAATTGCAATTTTTGCTCTCAAAAGTGTTGTGTGTTTTTGTTTTACCATTCAAGTCTCAAATACAATCCCCCACTGGCACTTTTATCTTCCTTCCTTACCAATTACTGTTTTCTTCTGAACTCATCAATTTCCCACATTATTTTTTCCCCTCATGTTTGTTATTTACTTTCAGTTTATACTGTTGCAATTTATTGTGTATTTTCTTTTTTTAATACAGCTCAAGTGCTTAGAACTGTGCCTGGCACATAGTTGGTCTTCAAAGTCTTTTGACGGGAGGAACAAGATTAGTTAAAAGTCTAGAAAAAAAATATTCAAAAGTTATTTATAGTTTATCTAAAAAGGGGATAAAATGAATTATAAATATGTGGAAAGTTGCTTAATCTCGCTTGTTAAGAAAATCAAAAACTTAAATTCTCTGAAATGCCTGTTTAATTTAACCTATTAGATGCTCAGAATCCAAAATATGACCTTACTGTTGCTTAGACTGGGGAAACAGGTATCGCTTAGGTTGTTAGTGGAATTGTATCACCTATGTGCATAGAGTGATTTGACAACTATGTCTCAAGAGTTACAAATACATCCTTTATGAAATATAGACTCTGATCCATTGCCCATTTAAAAAAATCTGCCCATTTTTAACCTACGTTATTTTTCTCCTTTTTATTAAGTTGTAGGAGTTCTTACATATTTGAATGTGAGTCCCTTATCAATTTTATTTCCTCCCATTCTGTTTTATTTTGTCATTAAAAAAAAAATCAAGGCAAAACACCCACTGCCATTGATCCCCCTCCACTCTTGCTCCCAACCTTCACATTATTCCTTTCTGGTAACCTCATTTCTGTTGTTGATGTCCACTGCTTTGTGTTCATTAATTCATCCATTCATTCATGTCTATTTACCTGTTTTGTTTCCTTGTATTGGATATATAGATGATCATTCAATATTTATCTTTCTCCTTCTGGCTTATTTTATTTCACATTGCCCCCACAAGTTCCTTTGACTGAAAATGGTAAAATATCATCTTTCTAAAAAATAGCAAACTAATATTCCACTTTGTGTGTATGTATATATATATATATATGTATCACATTTAAAAAAATTTCAGTCATTTACCAGTGGATACTTAGGTTGTCTCATATCTTAGCTATTGTAAATAATGCTGCTAGAAACACTGTGGTGCATATAACTCAGAGTTAATGACTTAGTTTGCTTCAGATAGATATCCTGAAGTTGGTTGTTGGATCATATGGTGGTTCAATTTTTAACTTTATAAGGAAACTCTATACAGTTTTCAAAATAGTTGCACCAATTTATAGCACCCAACCCTGATTATGTATGAGGTTTACTTTTTCTCCACACCCTTGCCAACACTTGCTGTACCAGTATTTTTGATCTAAGTTCATTCTCACAGATGTGAGAACTGTGATTTTGATTTTCATTTCCCTGATAAGTTGATGATGGGTATTTGTTTATATGCCTATTAACCATCTGTATGTCCTCTTTGAGAAAGTATCTATTTAGATTTCCTGCCCATCTTTAATCAGATTGTTTGGTTTTTGTCATTGAGTAGCATGAGTTCTTCATATACCTTGGATATTAACCCCTTATTGGATTTATGATATGCAATATGCAGATATCTTTTCCACTCAGCAGGCTATGTTTTCATTCTGCTGATATCTTTCACCATGCAGAAGCTTCTTTATTTGATGTAGTCCAAATTATTTATTTTTGCTTCCATTTCACTCACTGTTGGGATCAAGTCCCCAAAGTCATCTCTACGACTGATGCCATGGAATGTATTGCCTATGTTTTGTCCTACTTATTTTAAGGTTGCTGGTCTTAAAATTAGGTCTTTTGTTCATGTTAGACTGTTAGATTTATTTCTGTGTATGAAGTTAAAGAATGATCCAATTTGTCTTTTGCAGGCAGTTGTCCAGTTTTCCCAGTACAATTTTTTGGGGAGCTTTTTCTTTCTCCACTGTATGTTCATATCCCCTTTATCATAGATTATTTCTGGACTCCTGATTCTAGTCTGTTGATTCATGGTCTATTTTTATTCTGGCATCATACTGATATTTGCAAATAATGAATTAATTACTGTAAATTTCAAACATAGTTAAGGGGGGTTCTGTAGTTCCTGATACACTTTAGTAATTTTGTTCTATTTTCTTTAAAATTATCACTGACATTCTGTTAGGGATTATGTTGTATCTGTGTATTGATTTTGGTAAGATGACCAGTTTGTCTACATGAGTTCTCTCCATTCATAAGTGTAGGATATCTTTTCATCTCTTTGTGTCTTCTAAAAACAATAATTTAACTTTCTATGTTAAATTTTTTCTAGGTATTTAATTCTTTCTTATGCAATTATAAGCAAGGCTATTTTCAATATTTCTTTTTCTCTTATTTGCTTATAAAATATGCAATTTTTCTATTTTTGTATATTGGCTTGGTAGCCTGCATTCATTTATTTTATTTTAGTGGAATCTTTAGGACTTTCTCTAATATCATCACATACACATATAATGATCATTTAATTTCTTCTTCTCCAATCACATTCCTTTTTATTTCTTGTTGTCTAACTAACTAAAATATCTAATATTAATTTAAATTGAAGTCATGATCATGGACAACATTATCTGTTCCTGGTCTTAAAGAAAAAGCTTTCAATTTTTCATAGCTGATATTAACTGTGGGTTTCTTTTATGTGACCTTTATTATGTAAAGGTATCTTCTTTCTACTTCCATTTATTAAGAGGTTTTAGAGATGGACAGATTCTGAGAAAGATACAGCTACTCAAAACTGAACAAAGAAGAAGTAGAAAACTTAAACAAACCAATCACAAGCAGTGAAATTGAAGCAGTCATTAAAACTCTCCCTAAAAACAAAAGCCCAGGACTAGATGGCTTCACAAACAAATTCTACCAGACATTCAAAGATGAAATAACTCCTTTATTACTAAAGTTTTTAGGAAAATTGAGAAAGAAGGAAAACTGCCAAACATATTCTACAAAGCAAAAATCACACTCATACCAAAACCAAATAAAGACAGCACTAAGAAAGAAAACTATAGAGCAATTTCCCTAATGAACATGGGTGCAAACATTAAAAAAAATCGTGGCAAATTGAATTCAATGATACATAAAAAGCATTATTCACCATGACCAATTGGGATTTATCCCAGGGGCACAGGGATGATTCAACATCCAGAAATCAACAACATAGTCCACCACATCAACAGGAGAAAATTAAAAACCATATGATCATATCAATAGATGCAGAGAAAGCATTCTATAAAGTCCAATTCCATTCATGATAAAGTGCTCGAAAATTGGGGATAAAAGGAACATACCTCAACATAATAAAAGTCATCTATGACAATCCTACAGCAAGCATCATCTTAAATGGGGAAAAACTAAAATCATTTCAATTAAGATCTGGAACCAGGCAAGGATGCCCACTCTCTCCACTACTTTTTAATGTTGTACTGGAAGTTCTAGCTAGGGCAATAAGGCAAGAGAAATATAATATAAGAGGAATATAATATAAGAGGAATATAAATATAATATAAGAGGAATATAAGTAGGGAAAGAAGAACTGAAGCTATCATTATACATAGATGATATGTTTCTTTATGTAGAGAACCCAAAAAAATCTACAGGAAAAACTGCTTGAAACAATAAGCCAGGTCAGTAATGTAGTCAGTTACAGAATCAACATATAGAATTCAGTAGCTTTCCTATATGCTAAAAGTCAAGCAGAAGAAGAAGAAATTAAAAAAAAAAAATCCCATTTACCATTGCACCAAAAAAAAAGTTAAATACCTTGGAATAAACCTAACAAAACACGTGAAAGAACTAACTATACAAAGAAAACTTTAAAACACTGCTAAAAGAGATAGAAGAAGACATAAGGAAATGGAAAGACAGTCCCTGCTCATGAATTGGAAGAATTAACATCATCAAAATGGCCATCCTACCAAAGGCAATCTGCAGAGTCAATGCAATCCCTATAAAAATTCCAGTGATATTTTTTAAAGATATAGAAAAAAATTACTGAAATTCATATGGAATAACAAAAGGCTACAAATATCAAAAATCCTCCTGACCCCCCAAAAAGAGAAAACAGAGATAGTACTATTTCAGATTTTAAGTTATACTATAAAGCCATAGTAATTAAAATAGTTTGGTACTAGTACAGAAACAGACTAGCACAAAAAATCAGATCCATGGAAAAGAATTGAGTACCCTGAGATAAAACCACACATATATAGTCTACTAATCTTTGACAAAAGAGTGAAAAACTTACTTTGGAACAAGGACAACCTCTTCAATAAATGGTGCTGGGAAAACTAAACCAAGACATACAAAAAAATGAACCAAGACACCTCCCTCACACCATGTACAAAAACCAACTCAAAATGGATAAAAGAATTGGATGTAACCTGAAACCATAAAATACATAGTGGAAAACTTGGGCCAAACTACAATTCAAAAATTCATTTCTGGACACATCTACAGTTAGCAAAAAAAAATGAATGAAAACATAAACAGCTGGGACTACATCAAACTGAAAAGCTTCTGTACAGCAAAAGAGACAATAGATAAAACAAAAAGAAACCCAACCAAATGGGAGACAATTTTTGCCCTCTGCAAAAGTGATAAGGGTTTGATAACAAAGATCCACAAGGAACTCATACAACTTAGCAAAAAACAAAACAAGGAGCCCAGTCAAAATGGGGAGAACTAAAAAGACACTTCTCCAAAGAGGAAATACAAATGGCCAGCAGGCACATGAAAAAATTCTCAGGGAGATGTCAGGAACAGTCAGGAACAGTCAGGAACAGATGTCAGGAGCAGTCAGGGAGATGCAAATCAAAACCACAATGAGATACCACCTGACACCAGTAAGAATGGCCCACATAAAAAGCAGGCAATGATAAGTGCTGGCATGGATGTATAGAGAAAGGAACACTTTTACACTGCTGGTGGGAATGTAAACTGGTCCAGCCACTATGGAAAGCTGTGTGGAGGACCCTAAAACTAGTGAAAATGGAACTACCATTTGACCCAGCAATCACTCTTCTGGGACTCTACCCAAAGGAGACCTGAATACTTAAAAAGGACACCTGTACTCTGATGTTCATTGCAGCACTATTTTAATTGCAAGGATATGGAAACAACCCAATGTCCCAAAACAGATTGATGGATGAAAAAGATATGGTATATATGCACATGGAATATTACTCATCAATTAAAAATTACAAATTTGATGAATTTGAGATAACATGGATATACCTAGAAGAAATCATATTAGCAGAAACGAGTCAGAAAGAAAAAGACAGAGACCAAAGAGTTTCACTAATATATGGGATATAGGGAAAACAAACAAAAGGCCAAGAGGAAAAGCCAAGACAAGCTAAAGTACAAAACTGGGGGCTGAGTGGGAGTGGTCAGGGAGGGGAGGTGGTGGGTGAACCCTGGGGAATACAAAGTTGTGAAATATATATGTGTATATATATAAATAAATTACTTAAAATAAAAAATAAATAAGACCACATACTATAAAATAAATGTAAGGAAAGTAAACTGACTACATGATAATACCTCATATTACTTCAAAAATAAATGTAGACTATTAGATTAGCAAGCTTTGTTTTTTCCAAATTTTGTTCAACTTCAGTAAAATGGATACATGTGGTTTTTTCTATTTTAATATAAAATAAAAAATCTGTGTCCCCTTGGTTCTCTAACATAAAACAAATTTACTGCTTCTCCACCTGGTTTTTTTCTTTTTTTTTTTTTTCTTTATTTGTGTATAAATTTCACAAACTGCCTGGTTTTCTTTCATCTCCACCGAGAAAGTTCCAATTTTGAGAATGCTTCCTGGTTTATTATTTATAGTTTTCTGTGATACAAGATATTATAGAAGAGTAGGAAATGTTTTATTGCTCCTTAATGAACTTAGAGAGTGGTGATTTTTAAAAATTTTTTGAGGTACATATGAGAAAGTGAGATGCAATTAATGGAGTAAAATGCTGAGAAAGACAGAATTTTCAGAGCCCAAAGTCAGTGGAGACAATTGGAACTGCCAGAAAGAAGATGAGGATGTAAGGACACGTGTAGGGAGTGTGCCTATTCTGTTCTCCAGATGCTGAGCCTTGAGAATAAACTATTATTTTGGGTACCATGACATTGTATCAGGCCGAATTAATCAAGCTTCTGCAGTTTTCTCCACTTAGGAATGGTGAAATTCTCTAGGTTAATTTTGCTCAAATTCAACGACTTCTTCTAGGTAGGTTTTATTTGATAGGAATCTGTGATACATTGTAAAATAAGACTATTGAAAAGGGGACAGTGCCTTTCTCCTTATCAAGAAAGGATTCTAAATTAAAAGGTGTTTAACTTTATCAAAGACTCTTTCACATAAGCCCTGCTGAGCAGTTGCTGAGAGTCTTGATACTTTTGTCCCTGGCATGTGTTTGTGTAATATAGAAAAAGCAATCACTCACTCACACACACACACACACAACTGCTTGCTGCACAGTAACTGATGTTTAATTCAAACAGCACAAAAACAGATCGTTAGTTTTACAGACTCACTTGTTACTTTGAAGTCAAAATAAATTTTCTAAGGAGTCATTTTAATTTAGTAACGTTCTGTAAGGGGAAAATTAGTCTACAACATAGAATCTTAATCCTGGAAAACTAATTCTTTCAACAGGTGTAACACATTCTGCAAATTAATGATTTTTTAAGACTTGTTTTATTTCAATCAGAACCTTCACTTTTATTCAGTGCTAATTGAACATATTAGGGGTCCAAACAAAGACTAGCAGGAAAAGGAGAGATTGCTTTTTATTTAATTGATAGATTTTTGGACCGAAGTGTTTCCTTTAATTGCGGTTTAAGGGGGGTCTCTCAACAACAGAAACCAGGCTCATTTCCAACAAACCCAGAATACCACATCCTGCTTCAAGGGAGTTTTCAGTCACCACCCTCTCAGGGTCTGCTCTGCTGAGCAAGCAGCATTTGAGCTCTACCGGGGAAGGTTGAAGTGGAGGGCGGTGGGCTTGGGAGAAAGAAGCTGGCAAACTGAGAAAGAGGTCAAGACCAGAGAAGCCCATTCTCCTACCTGGGAGGGCAGAAGTTCTGGGATTGGGAAGGGATGAGGGAAGGCTTTTGTGACCCTCCAGCAGGAAATTTCCAGTTGTCACTTGGAACTTGCTTTGAAACATAGGGAAATAAATCTGCCCAAGTTGCTTTTCCCCAAAAGCGCTCCATTGGATTCCGCTGCCAAGCCTTTCCAGGAGGTGCTTCAAGTAGAGGATTCAAGTACTCTCTTTCCCAGACCTCCAACAGGAAGGCGATACCAGCGACTGTGACAGACTGTCTGGGCTGCTCTTATCTCTGACTTAACTAGACGGGGCGTAAAGGAAAGAGGAGCTCTGGGCGCCGCGGGAGGTCAGGGACTTGTGCTTTGGCATTGTTCAGAGCCCCCCCAGGGCGCCCTTCGTCACCGCAGGGTGGTATATCCCCCTTCTCTAGGCAGGGTCTGGGGCGGATGAGTTGGGGTGTGGGTGGTTCCCGGAGGTGACACTCATGAAGCTGCAGGACCAGCCCACTCCCCCTCACCCCCCAGTCAGGCGGGTTGGCTAGTGGCGGGGGTGGGAGTCACCCAAGCGTGATTGCCCGAGGCCCCTCCTGCCGAGGCAAGGGAGAGACATAAAAGCCCCTTGCCACCCGCTCTCTACACCCAGTCTGCCTGCTCGAGTCACTAAGAGAGGCGCACCAGCCCGACAGCAGAGACAGCGGAGAACTCGCCGCCCAGCAGGACAGCCCGGTTGCCAGTCACCGTGAGTGCCACAGCCTGCTCCACACCGGGCAGGAGTAATGGGGGTGGGGGGGGGATTTACCCAGAAGTCAGTCTAGCCCTCTGCAGACCCCTCCGTCCCTGGGAGCGTCAAGCCCTTGCCCCAACCCTGCATGCCATCCTCTACCTTTCTGTGCTTTGAGACAGCCTCCCTGGCAGATATTCTGCACCTTTACCCGACTCTCCTAACTGGGAGGTTTCTCTGGGTTTTCTTTTGTTGGATGTTAAGGGAGCACACGACTCCCAGACTAGGGCAGCTGGCAGTCTCCTGGTGGTGTGCGCCTGGAGGGGTGTCTTCCAGTCCTCTGCACGAGCAATCCAGCCCTGTTCCTAACCACCTTTCAGGACTCTTGGAATTTGAACTAAGTTTTTTGACCTGGGGAGCAGTTCTCTTCCCCCTCCCTCAAACCGCTTTGGGGAATCCGTAACCTCAGCTGTCACGATTGCGCTCCTGCAACTCAGCGGACTAACAGTAACAGAAGAAACTTTTCTCCTCTGACAGGGGTTTGGGAAACCTGGTAGAAAAGAGGTAACTCTTCAGTCCAGTGGGAGAAACGTCTAATATTGTTTTGCAAAGTGTTAAAAGTGGCCCTGGACTCCCCACTCTGGGGTTGAAGTTGTACGGAGTTTTCCTGCAGAGCAGAGGTTCAGCCAGGACCGACCCTGCCCTTAGCTGGCTGGGTGGTGCTTGCTCAACTCCCCTCCCCCCCCTGAGGGACTGAGTGAGGCCAGTGGGAACTTGGGGTCTAGGGAGGTAAAGGAGAGGTGAGGGAGGCAGAGGAAATAGGTGCTGGAGGTTTGTTCTCTGAATTCCCAAGCCCCCTGCGTGGTGGGTGTGTGTCTTCCCTATTTGCAGATGCTCGGTAGCAAGCTATTGGGGCTCTCCGGACTGACCCTTGCTCTGTCCCTGCTCGTGTGTCTGGGTGCCCTGGCAGAGGCGTACCCCTCCAAGCCGGACAACCCGGGAGAGGATGCACCAGCTGAAGACATGGCCAGATATTACTCGGCACTACGACACTACATCAACCTCATCACCAGGCAGAGGTGGGTGGACTCTGCAAGACAGACTCAGGGAGCACCTTGGCTACACTTAGGGAGATCCTGGGCATCTTAAAGAACAGGGACCGTATCTTTTTCTTCATTGTATCCCCTGGTGGGACAAGAGCCACATGATCAGTTTTCTGCTTTCGGTAATGAGCTAGGTACTGAGTGCATTTTTTCAGCAACAATAGTTATATTGCGGTGATCCCCAGATTCAGGTTCTCTAGACTGTGTGGCTGATCATCTCCTCCCACCATCCAGCGTATTTCTTCTTTTTAGAGTAGTTGGAGACTTGCTCTGAAACCTGGATACAAAGTAGAACTTGAGAAGGGGTGAGGATTGCCCCAGGGAAGTGCTGTATCCAGAAGCGCAAACTGGGTGACTAGAAAAAACAAAGACAACCTAGGAAGAAACAGATGGGTCGTCAAAGACGATACTGGGGTTTCCAACCTCCTTAAAGTTTATTCAATATTTAGGAAAAGACAAAGAGGTCTAGTTTTGTTTCTTCTATAACTTTTTTTTTTCTATTTCAGACACTTACTTAAAAATTCTGATTCCAATTAATAGGAGATTTAGCAGAAAACAGTTGATTGTAAGTGCAGAACTTTCTCCCATTTTATGGCAGAAGAGTTCTGCAAAGGAAGTACCCACTTGGTGATTTAGTAAGGAGAAATTTATATCCATCTCCTCACGCTAGGATGAAGCTGGGCATTACACGGGGTCTGAGAAACTGTAAATTTTATTCTGAGGCCCTAGAAAGCAAAAATGAATTATTTCATCAACTCTCCATATAAAATATTTAGCAAAATAGCAACTTCAAATTACTTTACAAATAATATAGAATATAAAATTTGTCCTCAAATCTTATTTTAAGTTTTAGCTCTAAATCATTCAACATCTTTTAATTACTGAAATTCAGTGACCTTAATAAGCTGTCAAATATAAGCCTGTTAAAAGACTTAGAGTTATTTTATATGCTTAAGTTATAGTTTGTAAAATTTTTTTTACCATATTTTCACTGTTCACAAGTTGGAATAGATCCCCTCAGAGTGGGGTGCGTTTCTATTTCTTAAATTTTACTCTTCCATCAAAAAGCTATTTCATGCTAAAAAATTTTATGAAATCCCAATTTACGTAGGATCAGCAATACATGAAAATGCCAGAAATTGGTTTATTTTAATTAGTGAAAAATAGTAATGTTATACATCCTGATAGACTTCTCAAAGTAAATTACTCCAAATTCTGTTTATGCTACAACAACAGAGAAAATAACTTTTACACGTAAAGAAATTTTTTTTTTTTTTAGGGAAAATATATTGTCAGAACATACAGCAGAACTTACTTTTGTAAAGAGGATTGCTATAAAGCTTTAACATAAAGCTTTAACATGCCAATGTTTTTCACAGCATTATTTGGTTCAATCTTTATGTCAAAGCTTCAAAGGGAGTATAATTATCTTCATTTTACAGATCATGAAACAAAAAACCTGAAATTTTTTATAGAGATGATGAGAGTAAAACTGATTTTCCATGAATGTTGCTACCATCATCAACAATCAGTATGATCTCTAATATCATTGATGAGGAAGATAGTCTGAGTTTCAGTGGGAAGGGATTTGGATTAGATGGGAATGATTTGGTGCTGAAATAGAGCTTCCTGTCTCATCTCCATATAAATTCCTTCTTAGAAACCATTAGAAACTTGTTATCTGCACCTATCATCTCCATTCTGTGTAGCATTGCCTTTTTATCACACCCACCTGTCCTTTATTTTTGAAAGTTAGTATTTTGGCATTAATGTTACTATGACATCTTTCTCTTTCCTTCCTTTTTACTCAGTCAAGGCTTTGAAGTTATTTATTCCTGGTTCACTGCTTCTGAAATGGTATCATTCATTCTAGAACAAGAATCTACCACATTTTTGTGTATTCAGTTCCTAGATTTCACCTGTGGATGATTTTGTGCTTCCTAGGATATTTGGCAATGCCAGGAGACATTTTTGATTCTCATAATGGGAGATAAGTACTTGGCATCTAGGGGGTACAGGTCAGGGATACTGCTCAATATCCTATAATGCCTATTACTGCCCCAAGAACAAAGAATTATCTAGCCCAAATGTCAGTTGCCAAGGCTGAGAACTCCAACTCTGGATCAGACACATTGGCATCATCTGGGGAGATTTTACATATACAGATGTTGACCTCCACCCCTGAAGAGTTAAAACAAAATCTTTGAGGTTGGGTCTGAGCTTCCTAGTGATTTTAAAAGTTCCCCAGGTGTGCAGCCAGGTTTGAGAATCTTTTCTCTAGAGACTTTGTCTTTGAAATATAAAGTACTGTAGAGAAGAAGGATAATCCACAATTAGCTAGAGAAGGAAGAACAGTGAACAATGTTGTTCTGGGTACTATTTTATGACTGGGTAAGTTCTGTGATTATGGATTCAGATTCTTTTCTGGTAAGTGGAGGAAATATTTGCCAGTTCTTTCAGTCACTGGAGCATATTGAAGACACAATGAGTTAAGTTTGCTCAAGATTAGTTAAATCAACTGATAAACAGAATAAATAAATATAAGCAGCAATCTGCTGTAATTCCAGGAAATTTTACAAATGAATATGGTGAAATTTGATTTGTTTTTGCTTCCCTTGAGTCCCAACAAAGAGGTGATAATAGGAATTCTTTCCCCCAGATTAGGTTTAATTGTGCTTGATTGGCAATTAGAACGTGACCTCTGTCAACTCTGTTCCACTGTTTTACCTATTAACTAATCAGTACATGCCAGGCTAAATTTTCATTTCTGAATAAAGCTGCTGCTGGTACCCAAAGTCTTTTCTGAGAAAGGGTACAATAATCTCTTCAAATAATACACTTTGGCTTTTATTTGTTGCCTCCTTCTTGAGATATGGAGGGAGATAGAAGGGGAAAGATATATTGGTACCTTTATAGATATAGGGATATAGATATTGGTAGTTAGTCACCTGAAACAAGTGACATATAGTATTGGCAGGAAAACATAAATTTATATTCATTTAATGTTTTATCCATATTGCTACAGGATAAGAAGACCAAGAACATTGGCCAGTAGGATTTATAGGCAGACTCAAATCACAATGGGAGAAGGCTAGTTTTTGTCCCTAAAATAAAAATGGAAAATATAGAAATTAGCAACTGTTGGTAGCTGTAAGAATGGTGCATTTCAACAGCATTTGCTTGCATTTGTGTAGTACTCTGTCACTTTCAAAGCATTCTGATGCAAACTGGGTTTTCACAATGACTCTGCTTTAAGCAGAAGTTATTTTATTTTGACAAATATGGAAACTGAAATGAAGGCACAAATGAGTTTAGAACTCCAGTCCCCTAATTTTTCCCCATAGGGCTATTTCTGAAATATAATCTTTTCTTTTTTGTTTAGATTCAAACTGTTACATATATCATTCAAACTGTTACATATATCATCAAAACTATGGCCAATTAACTAATTATGGAAAGGTTTAGAATTAATTTGATATATTTTTACTCCCTGTCACCTAGTTAGAAAAGTATATATGAAGATGTATTGCTTTTGGTAGTAGAAATAGGAATTTTTATTGGGTTTAAATATTCTACTAAATTCTTAAAGCATTTAAGCACATTTAATGCATATATATAATTTGAAATTGTATTTATGCTTCTGAAAATTGAGACTCATGCATTACATGTTAGCAGGTGATCAACTGAAAATTATATTTAGATTTAATACTCTAAATGAGAGGATGTTTTCTTTATTTCTAGAGGTTGCTATGGTTATTATAAACTTGTTTTAAAGGATTTTTTCCCTTTCTTTTTAGATATGGAAAACGATCTAGCCCTGAGACACTGATTTCAGACCTCCTGATGAGAGAAGGCACAGAGAATGTTCCCAGAAATAGGTATGAAAAGCCTGGGGGAAGTTGTTAAGAGGCCCTGGAGAGAGATCAAAGAGGGCTGCCTAGGGAAGGCATTGGAATGGGGTTTTCCAAACAAGGTAGAATAAGGGCAGGAATGGGAATGGGAAACAGGATGAGTAGCTTTTTTTCCTACACTAATTTGCAAATCTCTTACTTCAGTAGGGTAGTATTTTCTAGCCATATTATTTGGTGTACCTTTTAAATACTTTTGACTTTTCAGAAATTAGTCTATAAAAGACTTTTAACTGTTAGAATTGAGTAAGTGAAAAGTGAGTCCCTATTTTTACACTAAAATAATCAGCCATCATCTTTGCTGGGGGTTTTTGCACATTTATGTGGCATATCTAGATATCATAGGGAATGTCCTACATGAATCCACACTATTGCTTTTGCATGAAGCTGTAAATAAGTCATGGGGTGTTCTCGTTTATTTATTTTTTTGTAGGTAATTTAGTTCAACTGATGTCACATGTTAATTTATTGCATTCAGTGATAAGGTTGAATAATAGGTTGTTCTTAGGATTTGTCTGTACCCTTGAAACTTTCTTGGGGTGTGATGGGAAGAAGGGCCCACACTATGTCAATGTCATACATCAGGCTAAGATTGTCCTGTGCCTCTGGGACGAGAAGTGCTGCTGAAAAGAACCTGGTTCTCCCTGCTTTTGTAACTCCTGGGTTCTTTTGCGCCTTCCTTCCTGCCTCTACCCCAATTCAAACATGTGACACATAGTGCATCCATTTTTGTGGTAGCTTGTCTGCCTTCAGTCCAGACAAGATCGGGCGCGTTCAGGGTGGTAAGGCTTCAGTACAGAGTTCTACACAGTCAAGAACCAAATTCCCCAGAAGAGGTCACTACAACACTTGCTCAGTGAGTGTGACTGGAATGTCACTCTTCGCAGAGGTTCTTAGCTACAAGAAAGACTAGGCAAGCCAAGCCATCCACTTTCTCTTCAGCCCTGCCTCTGTTCTCTCCAGAAAGAAGGAAAGGTGGAAATCTAGACTCAGATTGACTTTCTCTGAAGAAACAACATTTGGACTGAGTCATAATTCTCATGCTCTTGTCCCTGCAGATACCAGTCTGGAGTTACAGACCAAATGCAAAGAAAGAGATAGAAAATTCATAAAGCTTTTTAAAAAATTTCTTTTTAATTTTCTTTCAGCTTACTGAGGTAATAAGTGTTTTTAAGTCAATACTTTTTCATGTCTCATTGACAGGCTTATGTAGTTGCCTTTATAAAAAGTTTAGGATAAACTAGAACAACTCAAGGTTAAAAAAAAGAACCACCCAGACCTACTTACAGCTGCTTTTCATTTTGTGGCCCAAAGTTGCACAGTTGGTGCATGAAGTAAAGCTAATTGCATGGTGATTGGCAACTTCAATCGTGGGTAGTTAGGAGACAAAATTTAAAAGCCTTCAAGTGTTTGTGAATGCTATTTTATTTAAAAGCATTCTGTATAGCCTAATAAATAGCATCTTGCTACATAAAAAGCTGTGCAGGAAAACAAAGGAAACATGTGCAGTTGAGTAACAATAACTCTCTTGTTGGAGTTTCATGTGATCCTTGTAGTTTTGATCTTCACAAATACTGGAGAGTTCTTTCATAAATGTGGTCTTTTAAGTACCCGCTTTGAGATTTGCCTGAGACTCCCCTTAACATGAATGAAAGCTACTTGGTTGGTTCTTTCCACATTACACTCTGTCTGCACTCTAACATTCTACTTGCCTCTTATTTAGACTGCCTACAGCAATATGTCCACAGTTTCTGATCATTTTTCAGTTCTGAATGGAATTTTTCTTCTTGCAAGCCTCCTAGGAAGTTGGGAAGTGTCTCTTACATTATTTGCTTCTTCTGTTTGACAGGCTGGAAGACCCTTCTATGTGGTGATAGGAAATGAAACTTGCTCTTCTGTCTTTGCCTATTTTTCAACCTGTATTTCATCCATTAAAACTAGAATCTGCCAGCCCTCCCAATGCATGCAGCCTCTCTGCTCAACAGTGCAGATTATCCCTGTGTCATTGTATATATGTGCATTTAAATAAAGTACCATGCATTCAAAAGTGTATGTTCTTCAATTAAAAGTCTATTCTTGAAATTGTGAGAACAGTTTTAAGTTATTCCATTAAATTGCAGTTTTCTTCAAATAGCATATTCAAGGTTTCTTCTGCCAGTATTAAAGCAGTAGCTATGGAAGAAGATAAAAGGATAAAATGAATTGTAATGACTAAGACTCAGGTGTGTGTGTGTGTGTGTGTGTGCGTGCGCGCGCACATGCATGTTTAACAATAGATTTACAGTAAGTCCTCACTTAACATTATCTATAGGCTCTTAGAAACTGACTTTAAGAAAAATGACCAATGAGAAAGCAAATCCCAGAATAAAGTTGTTTTGCTCAACAGCTTTTGTTTTAAAATCCAAAGGGTTTCTATTTTTCTTATTGACATTGTAATGAAAGGATATTGAACAAAAAGATATAATTGAGTACCTGCCATATTTGGAAACATTGAGTAGAAGGATGCTGATTTGGAAAAAGATGCTGAATTTCATCCCATTTATAGGGAATCCTTATTATCTTTACTAGCCTATTCTGTCAGCAGAAAAGAAGTGCATAGAATTTTCTACAAAATATCCTGTTTCTCCTACATCTGGTATGGTAGCCCCTAGGCATGTGTGATTTTTGAGTACTTGAATACAGCTAGTAGAAATAAGAAGCTGAGTTTTAAATATTATTGAATTTTTAAAATAGCCATACTTTTCTAGCAACTGTTTTATCAGATAACTCTGACTGATATATACATACATACATACATATATATACATATATATCTACTTAGGCCACTGGTCTTATAATTTGATTCATAATGGAAATATACTGAGTTGGATCATTACCTTTTAACACAGCATGAGGCATGTTAATTAATTTAGCTAAATGTTATTAATATACCTATTTACATGTGTCTAGTTAAAAACTAAAGCTATTAGATCAATTTCTAGATCAAAGAATATGAGTGTCATCTCATATTTATATTTTGAACCCATGGAAAAATAAGCACAAATAAAAAAACCTCATATACATCATGACTGGATAATATTATAGTATAGAAACAAATATTCTATTACAAAGAATTCTAATGTCTCTTCAGCCAGTGGTGTGAAGGTAAAGATAGATCCCACAAGACATTATTTACTTTAATGGTGAACCTAAGATGAAATTACTTTCCTACCTAAAATTCTTATCTTTGTCTCTGTGCTTTGAGCTAAATGTCATTTGTAAAACCTTTATTTTTTTACACTCTTAGGTAATTGAGTGATCACGGTTTATTAGCAAACAATGTCAACATTCTTTATAAACTAGTATATTTGGAAATTGTCCTCCTTAAAATTAGTATTATGTAAAGGCAATTGACTCAAAGATCCTCTTGGCAGCAGATAAACTGAATATGCAATGACCACATGTAGATCTTTTGGTTGAATGGAGCAGAGCAAATAGAAATAATATGGAGACACAGCTGAAATATAATCCAGACATTTCATTTTAAACAAAAGTTTAAACCTCTTATCTAACCAAACCTAAATGCCAGGAAGGTTAAACATTAACCAGTTTGCATTTTACTTATAACCTAGATCTCCCTTCTTTCTCCTTCATGTCTTTTTTTTTTTTTTTTCTTCATGTCTTCTTATTAGAAAAAGAACCATACCTTCACACATGTGCGAGCTCTGTGGTTCTGGCTCAGTAAACTTTTGCCTTCTCACTCAGGAGCTGGGGCTAGGAAGTCCTACCCAACTTACTTATAAGTCTACACAGGATCAAAATCCAAGTTGAGAAGCTGAGATACTCTTATAAGTAAGGAATAGTAAGGAAGTGAATCAGGATAAAAGTTTCTGGTGATTGTTTAATTATATCCTAGTTTAGACAATGTGACCCTTCAAATTCATATGTTAAAATCCTTATTTCAAAGTGATGGTATTAAGAAGTGAGACCTTTGGGAAGTGATAGTATCTTGAGAGTAGAGTTCTCCTGAGTGAGATTAATGCCCTTATGTAAGGAACCCCAGAGTATCCTTCGCATCATATGAGGAAACAGTGAGAAACTGATCATCTGAGAACCAGAAAAATGGTCCTCAGCACATGCTGAATCTGCTGGCACCTTGATCTTGGACTTCCAAACTTGGAGTTATGAAGAATGGTTTTCAGCATGTATAAACCATCCAGTCTCTATAGAAATTTGCCGTATCAGAGTGGATGCACTAAGACATCCCTAACAAACAAGAATTCATTCTGAGTAATACAATAATGGTAAATTTAAAAATTGCAAAACAACTTTCCAAGTATTTCTCAAACATTTTCAGTCAGTTGACCCTCCCTGGATTAGGTTTAAAGGCACAGATCACCCACTTATCAATTATTGCCAATGCTAATTCTCATTAGAGTTCCCACAAGAATGATTCAGCCTTCATTAATGAGATGCCTATTGGCAACATAAGCATTATCAAGTAAATCTATAAACAAGCTCTTCTCTGATCTCAACTTTGTTCTACATTCTAACAGGCATTAATTGTGCGTCAGCTTTCTTTTGTTTTTCCAGATGCCTTGGTGTTACTTTGATTTTCACATTGCCTGTGACATATTCAACAGATGATTATCCCTCTGCCCTTTTTTCACAAAAGAGGACACTAAGGTCTATGCAGGGTAAGTGACTTACCCACCTCATTCAAGTGAAGGGGATTAGATGTATTATTATTGAAAATACTGCCCTTCCTGATATCTCAAAGAAAAGAATTAACAGAGAATATAAGTGTTTATCTGGCATTAGGGATTTCCTGGGTGACATGGCCAACTGGGGTAAACACAGAGGTGGGTAAGCACAACTTGTGAAGGGAACATTCGGGAGACTCTGACAGGAACAGATGTAGAGTGGCCAGAGGCTGGATGGATGGACTAGGCCCAAGGATGGCTGAACTCATTCATCCACCCATTCATTCACTCACATTTTTGTCTATACCTAATGTTATTGAACTTTGTACTGAGCAATGGGAATACAAAACTCAAGAATAGTTTCTTCGGCAATTTACTAATGAAGGAGACAGATAGTTGCCTTGCATTGTAAGAAGTACAAAGAAGAGAGTGTTGGAGGTTTGGGTTGTACTCAGAAGTTAGAACCTTCCCACTCATTACACTTCCCTTTGTAGTTTCCTGACAAAGGAACTGTACATGTAAGGATCAATTGCTAGATTGATGGGGAACAAAGTGGCAGGTGAGCAGGTTTCCAATGTGGTAAATGCAGGGCTGCCTAAACTGAGTTGGGGCACCTAGGTGAGGCCTGAACCTCTAGAGTATTCCTGACCTGCAAGTCTCCTGACCTGTTGTAAAGTGACAGAAATAGTGAGGTCAGGGGCACACCTTACAGACCCACTTGCCCACATAGGCACATAGATCAGAAGAGTTATTCTACCACATGTGGCAGCAGACAGAAGAAGAACTGAGGTGCTCATGAGTTCAGGCTATCTTCCGCAGTATCCTTGTGCCCTGTGCTTTGGGGTCTGAGAGTCAGTCAGAATGGCAGCTCTCCTCCTTCCATGCTGAAGAAGATAGGAACAGAGAAGAGAAAGGGCCAGGAGCATCTACGGACCAAGGGGAAAGCCTAAGTCCATCAAATTCTGTAAGCTAATAGTCTCCATTCCTGGGCTAAAGACATCTCTTTCCTCCCCAACAAGAAGTGTCATATGGTACTGCAGAAGTTCTGAAAAGGCATCAGTACCAGGCTGAGAGAAGAAGGCAGCATAAACTTCCTAGAACTGCAGGTGCTCAGATTGACGTTTGAGGGTTGAGGATCGACTGCCAGATGAAGAATGCAAGAGGAGGTTGCAGACATACAGATATGAGAGAGCAATATATATTCTGGATTCTTCTAAATTATTCTTGTTTCATGCACTTTAAATTTGAGAGTTAAATTTCAACAGTTACAGTGTTAAGGGAAAATCATGTTTGGTATGAAATAAGTTCCATCCTCAACTCACTTCTCCCACATGTTCTTCCATATTGTTTAATTGTTTATTTCTACTTAATCCTTCCTGCTCTTTCTACATACTTAAACTGGGCAAACTGGGCCCTCTAGTACTAGCTATATACTTCATTCAGTCAAATCAGGACTGTGCTTCCCACCCAGAGAGCTTTTAACCATGATCCTGAGGACAACCCACTCCCTAATTCAGGAGGGAGGGAACTCTTTCACGATATTGTAGCTTCCTTAAGTATCTTCCAATCTCAGATAAGGGTGGTCCTCAGATATAAGAGAGAAGCAGATATAAGAGAGATATAAGAGAGATATAAGCAGATATAAGAGAGAAGCAGATATAAATGGTAGGAAAAATCAGCACTGGTTTGGGACTTCACACCACAGTACATTACTTCCTGCAGCTGAAGTAAAGATGACCAATGTACCTGTCCAAACCAGGTTTATCTGCAGATTCTGTGACTCCATTGAAGACAGAGAGGTAAAAACGATGGCAGTTATGTGTCCTCTCTTTCTTCCTAATACTCTTGTTATGCTTTTATGGTTACTTATTGCTAGATATATACAGAGAGTGTTCTTCCTTCTTCATGAAGAATAATGGACTGGAATTAGTTACGATGTCATTAGAACTAAGCATATACCTTTTCTATCATCATAAAGGAAAAGAGCCTTTTGGATGAGATGTTTCAGTGGAATATTCTTTTATTGTGGTTCGTTGGTAGAAAGATTATGATATTGTCACAACTAAATGATTGCCTTTTCTTCTGCCTATTAGAAAAATTTGCACAGTGTGAAATCATTTGGAATCTCTATTTTTTTTTCAAAGCAGAGTGGAATAACATATAATTAATCGTATGTGTCATCCAGGCTTATTTTTTTAATAGGCTAAGCAATAGCTACCAATTTAAATTCACTCTCAGGTTCCAGAATTAAAACAATTTGCCTTTATGCGAATAGGGTGATTGTGTGTGATGATACCTGCCTGTTTCCTGACACAGTAGGTACTCAGTGAGAGCCAGTGCAGTCTAGAGTTGATGGTGACAGTTAGGAATGATCCAAGGGTGCAGAGCAGAGCAGTGTTTGTTGAACAACCTCAAAGGAATTTGTTTGA
Organism: Uropsilus gracilis; assembly: GCA_004024945.1. Taxonomy (NCBI): domain Eukaryota; kingdom Metazoa; phylum Chordata; class Mammalia; order Eulipotyphla; family Talpidae; genus Uropsilus; species Uropsilus gracilis. Next base: position 109,089 of record PVHY01001436.1, read on the forward strand.
TCCTTTTAGGAAGTACAGGTGCCATTTATACAGGGCCTTAGCAAAAGTACAGACATTTATTTAACCAAAGCTGCTTGCATTTCTTAAAGTTACTGGTTGAATTAACTATGCTTTCCCATAATCTCAGAAGTTTGATTCCCCTTGGATTACCTTTACTCTTAAATTCATAAAAAACTTTTTTTTTCAACCTTGATTATCATGGTCCCAAGATTCTTGGGAATGTCTTTGATTCACTACTAATTTTCCCCCAGCTTTCAGTTTTATGATACTTTTGAAGTTCTTGCAGATTGCTGTCACTCACATTGCTAAATATATTGACAGGTTAACTAGTGTTCATATCATCATATTGAATATTTTATCAGTGTGCTGACTCTAGTTTGGTGATCATATTACAACTATTTTTGTCTGTCAGCAAATTATTTTGATATTTAAACTTAGAAAAGATTTGAATCTTTAAAAATTTTTATATAAAAGACAGATTTCTTTGATTCTCAGTTTATTCTTAATTTCAGGATTCTTCATTTTCCTGGAAGTTTTCAGCTAAGTGGTTCAGTGTATTTGTTTAAAATTTGCCTAGACTCATGAATTTTACTACTTTACTATAAGATTGTGAAGCAATCTAACACTGTAATGAAAGCCATTGAGTAGAATACAAAATTCGTATTTTATGTTTTATTCTCACACTGAGTAACTCCTTCCTATTGGAGCACCATCTGCTAGAAGAACAGCATCATTCAAATGATTTTTAATTAAAGGCCATTGGAAAACTTTGAATTTTATTTATTCTAATATCTGTATCTTCTTTTTACCATGGCCATGTCTTTTCAAATCATATTAGCCTACTAAATTAACTGTTCTGTGAATTTGAATGAAAGAATAAGCAAGGTTGGCAGAACATATTTAATATGGTCATTCTTCCTAACAGATTGAGTGATTGACAAATATAAAATAGAGCCATCTGATTTCTGATGAGTTTTCAGAGTCCCAAAGATGTTATCACTTCCTAAAACTTTCATTGAGTAGTCTCTGTATGACAGTCTGCTAAGTTCTAAGAGTGATATAAAGACAAGTGAGATGGTTTCTCTGTTCTTAAAGACCTAACAATTTATGAAGGAGATAGAGACACAGTTAAGTGTTGTAATACAAGGCAGATCATGATTGAGGCTGAAATAGAAGCATAAAGTAATTGCTGTGGGAGAACAGAGGAGACTGAAATCTTTCCACAGTGTGTATAGGGAACGGAGAGTGTCATTTGAATTGAACCTTGCAGAATGGCAGATGTTCAGTAGGCTGTTCTTTGCTTTTGTGGGCTGGAGGTCATTATTAATCATGTTATATCGCTATAAAGAAGGCTGAGCAGATACCAAAACTAGCTCTGTCTGGGATCTGAAGTGGCAACTGGCTATCCATCTCAAAATGAATATCCTGTTATCATCTCAGAGTGGGTATTATATTGTTTGAAGTTGTTACACATAGGAAATGGGGTGAGAATAAACACTGTGGAGGGGAATGATGGCATTTGTTCTAGTTTCTTTACTAAATATTGTTGATATTTAATCATTTAATAATAATATCTTGATATAGGTCTTAGTGCATTTAAGAATTTGTATTTTTTTTAATTTGTCATTTTCTTTTTTCAAAATTTTATATATATATAAATTACATCATTGTCTACCCCGAGGTTGTCCCATCACCTTATCACCTGTGAACCATCTTTTGTGCCCTCTCCCTTCCCCATCTTCACTCTCTTCCCCCTCTCTTGCTCTATGCTTCAGTTCTGTTGGCAGTTTAAAATTTTTCTTGTCCATTTGTTTGTTTGTTTTGCCTATATCTCTCATATAAGTGAACCATCCCATGTTTCTCTTTTTCTTTCTGGCTTATTTCCGCTAACATGATTCCTTCTAGCTCCATCCATGTTTCTGTGAATGATATGTTTATCTTCTTTGATTGATGCATAATATTCCATTGTGTAAATATACATCTGTTTCAGCCATTTGTTAGTTTTGGGGCATTTGGGTTGTTTCCATATCTTGGCAAAATTGTTAATAGTATTGCAATGAACATAGTACAGGTGTCCTTTTGATTTAGTGTTTTCGTATCCTTTGGGTAGATTTCCAGTAGTGGGATTGCTGGGTCGAATGGTAGTTCCATTTCAGTAGGTTGAGGGTCCTCCACATAGCCTTCCATAGTGGCTGGACCAGTTTGCACACCCACCAGCAGTGTAAGAGTGTTCTTTTTTCTCCACATCTGCACTAACACCTGTTATTGCCTGTTTTTTTAATATGGGCTAATCTTACTGGTGTAAAATGATATCTCAATATAGTTTTGATTTGCAGTTCCCTGATTATTAGTGATGATGAGCATTTTTTCATGCCTATTGACCTCTTTGGAGAAGGTCTTTTTATTTATTTTCCCCATTTTTGACTGGGCTTTTTGTTTTGTTTTTGTTAAGTTATGTGAGTTCTTTGTGGATCTTTGTTATCAGGACAAAAATTTGTATGGAGGGTAAGAATTTTCTCCCATTTGGTTGGGTTTCTTTTGTTTTGTTTATTGTCTCTTTTGCTGTACAAAAGCTTTTTAGTTTGATGTAGTCCCAGCTGTTTATGTTTTCCTTCTTTTTTTTTTTTTTTTTTTAAACCAGCTGTAGATGTGTCCTGAAAGGGGTTTCTGAAGTGTAGGTCTTGGAGAGTTTTGTCTGTATTGTCCTCTATGTCTTATGGTTTCGGATCTTACATCAAGTCTTTTATCCATTTTGAGTTGGTTTTTGTACATGGTTTGAGGGTGTTGTCTTGGTTCATTAGGAATTTGGCTTTTCTAACTGACTCCTGGACTTGTATGGTTAGGTTTTTTTCTTAGACTTGGGAAGTTCTCAGTTATTGATTTTTGAATAAGTTCTCTGTTTTCTTCTATCTATTTATGTTCCCTCTATTAGTGGAGTGTAATAATTTTCATTGGGTTTCTTAATTTTTTTCTAATTCTAATTTCTCTTTCCTTTACCATTGAAATCATTGCTACAATTTGATCATCAATATTGTTTATTCTCTCCTTTATGCTATTGAGCTTGACTGCCCTGTTTTCCATGGAAATTTTTGTTTCTTTGTATTTCTCAAATCCAGCATATCTGAATTTCTTTTATTAATTTTTAAATATTTCTTACATCTTTGATCATCTTTGTATAGTTATTATTCCCCTTAGGTGTAGCCCTCCTACTATTAATCCCCCCACCCCACATGCTGTCACCCCACTCTCCCATGTCTCCTTCTCCAACTCCAATCACACTTCTCTTGCTGCAAGTTATAGATGGATGGTCTGCCTACTGGTCTCATGATTTTCCTGCAACAATGTATGTCCTTTTCCTGGGTGAGGACCTGCACTCCTGGAATGCAGCAAACCAAGCTGCTCAGATCCCCATGAACAACTATGGGGCAGGTAACCAGATGGAGCACTTCAGGAACCTGTAGTTGGACAGGTGTGTGGATTGGTTCTCCAGAATTCTTGATTTTGGAACATCCTATGGTATAGGAGACAGTCCTGTTTTTTTCTAGACCAGTGTGGTCTCTGGCTTCTATGCCTTCTTATTCATGCCTTCTTATTCATGTCAATTGTCCCATGTCCAATGACTGTCACATGATATAGCTTCTGAGTCTTATAGTTCTGGTATTGGGAACCCAATCTCCAGTCACTGTTGACAGAGAAGTTCCCTAGTGCGGACAGACTTTAGCAAATGGTTGACCAGCTATTCTCATGTGCTTTGACAGTTTCCAGTCCTGCCCTGGGTCTCCAGTCACATCTCTGATGTTATCCTCCCCTACGTGGAAAAGAAGGAAACCTCACTCACATTGCCTGCAACTCTGGAACAGGGGTTGGTTCCTTGATCCCCTGAGGTGTTGTAGGTAGAGTGCTGATAGATTGCCATACTCAACTTCTCTCTCTCTCTCTCTCTCTCTCTCTCTCTCTCTCTCTCTCTCTCTCTCTCTCTCTTTCTCTCTCTCTCCTGCCATGCCCTGTTTAGATCCGCTCCATGCAATGGCTATGTCCTAAACTTTGACTGTCACTCTCATATCCTGAAGTTCTGCAGCTGGAATGCTGAATTTCTTATACCTTGCACTAATATGACTCACGTGGGAGTAAACCTGAGGGGGACACTGCTGATCCCTGTGATCTGGCCTGTGACCTACTCTGCATGGGAGTGTGCTGGGGACCCCTGCCCTTGGCCCAGACTGTCGTGGTGTGCTTGGCTATGCCTCTGGCTTGACAGAGACTAGGGTCAGGGTCAGGCTGATCACATGGAGTTGGTGCCTTGCATGGTTGGAATTTTTTTTATAACATCAGTCTTTGGTGAAGAACTTCTTTTGCCCCTGCATTTTCTTTCTTACTTTATTGTGTTTCATTCTGTGTCAGAGTGCACTTGATGTATCGCATTAATTTCCTTTATAATAGTTGTTTTAAATTCAGTGAATTAGAGTCCTCATTTTGGGGTGTCATTATGATTGATTTGTGAAGCTTCTATCTTTTTCATTATCATAGGATTTATTTTTTTATGGCATTTGCTTTGTTTCACCAATAGGAGGCATGATGATTCCAGCTTTGGAGTTCTGTTTTGTGTTTCAGCTCCCTGGGTCAATGAGGGGAGAGGTTATCATTTGTCAGGGACTTTGTTCAGTCATAGCCCTGGAGAGGGTGATCAGCCTGGCTACAAAATCCTTTGCAATCTCCTTGCTTCTGGGAACCAGACCTGTTCCCAAGCTGAGCACTAAGGCTATATGTAGTCCCATATCCTTTCCCTAGACCCAGATACAGTATCTGCCGACAGTGGCGGCTGCCTCTAAAGACAGGATTCCCTGGATTCCCAAAGAAAAGTGTTTGGGAGTGGCCATACTGTGTGTGTTAAAATTTCTATTGTGAAAAGAAAGAAACAATCTTGGTGAGAAATGCAAGTATACAAAGCTAAACGTACATATTTAGGAAAGAAGTGATGTTATAGGTATAGTGTAGGCTATGGTGGGGTTTAAATGACAAAGCATAACAGAGAGAAATGTTTCTCTTCTCTCCCAAATATAGACCCCAGCAGAGCTTCAGCAACCAGGGCAGAGGGAATGTCAGAGATGAAGTGCAGTGTCTACCAGTGTGACCAGAGAAAGTGGCACTTAGCAGAACCCCTGCTTCTTGGGACTGGCTCGGGCAGCTCAGTTTTGGGGGTATTGACATGTTTAAGTGACTAATTCTGTTTTTCCCATGACTTTTTCAGGTTTACTACTTAAAGTGCTACATCTTGGGAAATGCTTTAACCACCACTCAGCTTATTACACACCTGAATATAAAACGCTCAAAGAGTGCTGCTTTTCTAATTGACCTGTAATACACTATTCTCTTTGGATACTTGTAAAAAGTAATTTAAAAATATTCCCATGGTAGAAAAAAACATCAGTTGTGAAGACATTAAGAATGTCTTATAATTTCTAGACTAGCCATTTTCATATCCTAACATAAATACATTGGTTCTGTGAATGCATAAATATTTAATTTCATGGATAATTAACTCTTTATGAGAAAAATGATTTGGAATTTGAATCCTAAATAGCTATTTTACTTCTTCTAGAGTCAAAAGTTTTATAGATTTTGTTTTTGTGGTAAGAAATAGGGTAGAAAGCCAACACATTTTGAGAAACTAATATAAGCATGCCTTTTACTTAGTTTAATATTTTCAATTCTCACAAAACCATGAGAGGTAAATGTTGCTGACTTCATTTTATACATGAGGAAACTGAGGCACAGTAATATTAAATGAAGCAAGGAGACAAAGTTGGTAAGTGGTGGAGCTGGATCTTAAGACCAGGTCACCAACTGTGTTCTTTATGTTATACCTTTTGACTTGTGTAAATTTTAGCCACTGAGTTTCAGTGGGACTCTAACCTTTGTTTTATTACATATGGTCACTATGTTCACAGAGACAGGACACTGCTCTGATAGAGAGAAAACTGCTAAGATAGACTTTGATATCAGAAAGAATTGATTCTTTCATTATTATGCTATAACCCCCCCTTTATTTCTCAAATGCATTTTGCCTAAAAGTCTAGTGTATCTAATTTTAATGCAGCCACACTAGATGTTACAAAATTGATATTTACCTATCTTCTTTTATTCATTTGCCTTGAAACTTTCTGAACTATTAAACTCTAGTTGTATTTCTTGTTACAAATAGTTATTTTTGAAAAGTAAATAGTTACATCTTTAAATATCATTTAGACTATTATGATTACATGCATTTTAATCTATATCTCCCATCTTAGTCTGTTCTTTTTACCATACATTTTCTTAAGGTCTTTTTTTGTTTGGAAGGCAGCTATGCTCACCACTATACTACCAACACGCCCTGGTCTTTTTTTGTTTGTTTGCTCTCTGTGGAATAAATCATTTCCTTATTTTTCAATACTAGTATGCATATTACATTTTCTATCCCTCTCCCAAACAAATTAATTCATTAAATTCATTTTCAAAATCACTCTGTAATCCTTTTGTTTGCCCTCCCAAGCTATGTATTATTATTTCTATTCTTTTATATTATCAATGGCTATTTACATTTACCCATGTTTACCAATTTTTATTTACTATAATGTTTTTCAATTATCCCATTTTTCTGGGTTCAATTTCCTTCTTCTTGAAATATATCTTTCAGTAGTTCTTTTAAATAAGGCACTGAAATGATAAGTTATTGCAGTTTTTTCCCAAAAAATATCTTTATTTCACCTTTACTTGTCAATGGCACTTTAGGAGGCTATTGTATTCTATATTCCACTTATTTTCTGTCAACTCTGAGGCTAGTATTCTATTAACTTTGAGCCTAGGTTACTTAGATTTATTATCTTTGCTTTGTAGTTTTCTTTTCAGTACTGGAATCTAAATCTATTCTCTTGTAGTTTCCTTTCCATTACTGGAATCTAAATCTGTTCTCTTTTTAGTGAGCAGCTTTGCATTTTTAAAATTATACGTTTTATTCAGTATCTCTAGTTTATTTGCATCATTTTAGTTTTTAATTTTTACTGGACTGGATCTCACAGTTGCCAAGTCTCTACTCATTGTTATATTTTCTGTATGCACAAAAATGGCAGTCATTCCTTTGCATATATATGAGATAGTTATGCAAATATGTTCAGGCTAGTTTGGAGAAAGGCTGCCATCAAAGAGAAAGGAAGATGCATATAAATCTGTAGTATAGCTAGTTAAGAAAATTAACTTCTACAAAAGAAGTATGGGATAAAATATTTTGGAGTTGTATCCTTGTTCCAACTTACTACCTGGAGCAAGTCACAATCTCTTTCTCTTAGTTTCAGTTTCTGAAGTAATGAATAATACCAACATTGCATAGCTATTAGAATTAAATGAAGGAATGCATAACTCAGTTAGCAAAATATCTAAAACTTGCAAAATACTATCTAGTTAATGCTCAATAGATTGTGGCTTGCTTCCTCCCCCCCAAAAAACAGAATAGCTGTGTGTTTTTTTCAGATGTTTAATTAGAGATGGTTTGACAGTAAAAGATTTTAGAGGCTAATTAAGGTATATAGCCAATCTGGCCTAGAGAAATCTGGAATTCTTAAGGATCTAATTGAGAAAAAGCTCTGAAGATACAAATCCAGACCTATTCCTCATCACAGCACTCAGTGCACTAACAATTGACAACCTCTGAATCTCAGGGTCCTCCCTAAGAGGACTGATTGTCACTGTTTTGGGAATTCAGGGTCATTATGTTAAACTCCTGTTGAATATGATCTTATCAAAGAGTAATGAGTTCTGTGAAGAAACCCATGTGTAATTGTGGATTCTTCTTTAAGTTAGTCTTTTTTTCAGCTGTTAATGACTAGAAGGAATCAGCAAATGGAAGATGGTCAGTTCCCTGGCCATTCCTTTACACTGACAAAATCTAAGTCAGTATTTCACAAAGATCAAGAGTTGGAAGAGGCTTTGGAAATCATTAATTTGTTTGAAATTGTTTAGTTGTGTCTGTCCCTAGTATCACTCCTTAGTCCACCTGGTTGGTGGTTTTTCATGACAATATGATGAATCATAATTAGATTCAAAGAACAACATAGACTGCTTTAGAGAAACTGTTTATGCTTCAGAACTAAAAATGATCTCCTGCACTGTTAATATGTACTTTCTAAGATTGGAATTCACCATGATGTTAAGGGTGGGGTGCTTTTCTTATCTGTTGTAAAAGGAATGGGGCAGGAAGAATAGATTTCTTTAGTCTACTGAAGCTAAATTTACTTGGAAGGCATCATTCCTATTGATGGTAAAGGAATTAAATGTGTCAGTTGAATGCAGCTCTATCTCCTCTTCCTTGTTTTAGGAAGAAGATAATAAATTTTAAACATTGAACTCTATCTGGATTCTTTCTCTACTTCAAAGCGTCCATTCCTTTAGATTAAATGTAATTTAAGTACAGGGATTGTGGGTTTATAGTAAACCCAAGACCTGAGGTACCTGAAGTGCAGGACAAACCAGATGGTAAACTGCACAAAGGCAGCTTGTAGTACAGTTTATTGTTTGATAGAAACATACAATATACACAGTGTGTTTTATAGTATACAAAGGAGGGGTAAGAACTATGACATTTTTCTCATCACCTAGTTTGTTATTAATTAGCTAGCTAGGTCATTATTTTTTAATTTCTTTAGCTCAGTTTTTATAGGTTTGGTTCTCTGGACAATCAAATATTTGAAGGACAGGGAGAAAAGTCAAGGAAAGGGGAGCAGGGAGTAGATGGCAGCTTGATCAAAGACACTGCCAATTAACACAACTGGGGTGGATTTCCCTTGGGAGACATGTGCCTTTCCTTAGCACAGGAGTGTTCTCAGTGGTCAGGTTAATCCTGTGTTTCTGGGGTCACTATAAGGTTTCATGCAATATGGGTAAGTTTGATGTAGGAGTAAAAGCTCTTGATCAAGGTGCCATTCCTCTGTGTGGACTTTTCCTTGTCCCCAAACAAGGTGCAGTTTATTTACACTGGTGTGTCTGGGTCTGCCAGCCTCTGCCCTCACTTCCTACACCACACCTCCAGTATTTTGGCTGGAATAACTTGTGATCTCTCTTCTTAGTATGGCCCCCACATGGTAAGCTTCCTGTCTGAGCCTTTACGGGTCTTTGTGCTGCTGACCTGCTGAGTCTGAGTTGTGAGTCATCCAAAGACAGCGTGGCTAACCCACCTTTAACCCTCTGCTAGGACAATTCACTTGCCCCCTTAGTGTCTGGATTGCAGTCATCACCTGCAACTGCCTTCTCTGTTGTCCAACAATTTCTAGATCCCTTTCCTGCTATATTCACAACACAGAGAGTCTCATGAGATTGTCTGAGCCCTTTTACCCTACATAGTCTTTATTACCACTTTTCTTCTACTTCTGGATGCCTGGCTTTGAGAAGGACATCTTCCCAATTCACTTTTTTGGATTTTCTGTAATCTCCCATAATGCTGTTAACCACCAAAAGAAGTAGGGTCTAATCCATTTTACCTCATTGATCTTTTGCTCTGTTTCTGAAAAAAGGGCCTCTACTTGCTCCTTATATCTGGTGCTCTATGTTATAACCCTTTTGTTCCTACCTTCTTTTATAACCCATCTTTCCCTACCTTCTTTGTCCTGGGAAATACTTGCCCTTTCTTTCCTTTGAAACATAAAGCAGCATTGACGACAGAAGGGGCTGCATTTGAACAAATGGATTGCTAAGCAGAGATGTGCCATGTGAGGTATTTCAATGATAATATTCTTGACATATGTTAAAGGATAAGCCCATGTAAAGCATATAATGACAACTGTATGTACAGAAAAGCTGGTTACCAGCATTTCCTGATGGCAAACTCAGTTTCCTCCATGCAGCTCATATGTGCCAGGGAACCTGGTGATCAGAGGTATGACATCCACCATGGCAGTGTTTTTGTCATTACCCATGAAACATCTCCAACCATGTGTTCCTCTAGCTTTATTAACTGAGAAGCACTATCTTACTGAGATTTCTGTGTCATTGTTCCCTCCAGTCACCTTGCAAAATGAAATGCCAGTTCAGTTTTTTCATTTAGGAGATGAGGCAAAAATCAGACAATTTAAGAACATACCGAAGGGCAGGGACTCTATTCCCATTCTTTCAACTCTAGTTCCAGTGCTTTCTATGATTCATATTTCATTGATAGAGCAGGAAAGTCACATGCATGGTGTGGGTTTCAGACAGTGGTGGAAGATCCTTTCCAAAATATATTCCTTGTCTACCTGTTCCATATTCCAATACAATCTGACCCTAGAATGCAGGTAATGTATAACTGGATGGTGTAAAAGTCTCTTTCTCCCTGGATTATTGAGTGTTAATAACTTAGTATGAAAGATTTCAAGAGCTCCTTTCCCAGGGACAGATGACTGATTTCAGGTTTTAATTAAATATGTAGAGAGAAGTAAGTAGGACTTAGGTCCTTCCCAAGGAGGGACAATCTTACTTGGAGAGTGTGGTCTTTAAGATATATAATAGAAGGTGAGCATGAAGCCTGGACAGGGAATATGGGATAGATCTGAGAGGAGAGGGAATATGGGATGGATCTGAGAATTGAATGGTGGAAAGGGACAGAAGAGGGTTCTAGAGAAAAAAACAGACTCCAAACTTCCCTGGGTCATTGCCAGCCCTGGACTGAGGCCTGGGCTACCTCATGTCTCTAAGCCTCAGTTTCTTCACAAAAGTTCTTGTGTCTCAAAAATACTGAAATTCATGTGGAGTAACAAAAATCCCCAAATAGCAAGAAGCATTCTGACAAAAAAAAAGAGAGAAAATGAAGGTATTACTATCCCAAACTTCAAATTATACTACAAAGCAGTAGTAATCAAAACAGCATGGTACTGGTACAAAAACACAGTCCAACGAATGGATCAGAATTGAGTGCCCTGAAATAAAACCACACATATACAGTTATCTAATCTTTGACAAAGGAATGAAAAATTTATAATGGAATAAAGACAGGCTCTTCAATAAATGGTGTTGGGAAAACTGGATCAAGACATACAAAAAAAAAAAAAAATGAACCAAGGCATCTCCCTAACACCATGTATAAAAACCAACTCAAATGGATAAAAGACTTGGATGTAACCTGAAACCATAAAATACATAGAGAAAAACTTGCACAAAACCCTCCATGAATTACAATTCAGAACTCCATTTCTTGATACATCTATAGCCAGCAAAAAAATGAAGGAAAACATAAACAGCTGGGACTACATCAAACTAAAAGGCTTCTGTACAGCAAAAGAGACAACAGACAAAACAAAAGAAACCCAACTGGGTGGGAGGAAATTTTTGCCTTCCACAAAAGTGATAAGGGATTGATAACAAAGATCCATAAAGAACTCATACAACTTAAAAAAAAAAAAACAAAGCAAGAAACCCAGTAAAAAATGGGAAGAGGAAATAAAAAGATGCTTCTCCAAAGAGGAAATACAAATGGCCAACAGGCACATGAAAAACTGCTCAACTTCACTAGCAATCAGAGAAATACAATCAAAACCAAAATGAGATACCACCTCACGCCAGCAAAATGGCCCATACCAAAAAAAAAAACCAGACAACAACAAGTGCTGGCAGGGATATGGAGAGAAAGGAACATTCTTACACTTCCGGTAGGAATGCAAATTGGTCCAGCCACTATGGAAGGCAGTATGGAGGACCTTCAGACTAATAAAAATGCAACTGTCATTTGACCCAGCAATAGCTCTTTTGGGAATCTACCCCAGGAGACCTCAATGTGGGTACAAAAGGATACCTGTGCTTGGATGTTTATTGCAGCACTATTATAATTACAAGGACAAGGAAGTAACCCAAGTGTCCCAAAACAGATGACTGGATGAAAAAGATGTAGTATATATACACAATGGAATATTACTCATAAATGAAAAATGACAAATTTGATGATTTTATGGTAACATGGACGTACCTAGAAGAAATATTAGCAGAAACAAGTCAGAAAGAAAAAGACAGAAACCAAATGGTTTCACTAATGCGTGGACAACCAAATGAAAATACACAATGGGGAGGGGAGGACCAGCTGGAGATCCAGGGAGGGGAGGAGGAGGGTGACCCCAGGGGATTACAATGATGTGAACTATATATGTATGTATGTATGTATATATAAATTATATAATAAAAAAGTTCTTGTGTCTCATAAGACGTCAGCAAGTTGATGATATGGAAGTACTTTGTAAGCACTAGAGTGCCATGTATAGTCACAACTTTCATTGTTGTTACTACTTTTGAAGGCCACATGAGTAACTGAACAAGACATTTTTTGACTCATTGCAAGATGTCTGTAATCTGTAAACTTTTTAGATACGATCTGTAAAAAAGTGATCAGAGTATGTGATGAGACATTAGTACGCTTTGTTTCTCTTTGTAATTTTTTAATACCCTTTTCTCTTTTTATTTGAAAAACACATTTTGTAATGTTGGTAAAAGCATAATTCTATAGCTACTGTTCCATGGTAGCTAGCTTGTGAATTCTGGTGATGTGCTTGGAAGTAAGAGAATGGTAACTGTGTGCAACACAGAAGTCTTAAATGAGAAGCTAAATGCTAAAGCTGAGCAATGTACTTAAAAGTATTTTGAAAGCTAAGAGGTATGAAGAAAGGGCAGTGTGGCTTCTGTGCTGTCCAGAAACCTCCTTCATGCTGAGGCACTCATTTCCCTGGGTACTGGGAGTATTGGCAGAAGGAGGTATCTAACTGAATCCCTCACTGGGAATTAGCCTGAGTTGAAGAGACTTGTTTCTCCCAAGGTCGGTCCTTTCTCACCAGGTGCTGGCAGCCCCTGACATTGACTGCTCAGTGTAGAGGTATAAAGACCCAGACTTCTTGCCCTAATTTAGAACAACTCTGAAGTCCATCACAGCTCCAGAGTCTTACAGGACTGGTGGGGGCCTTTTCAGATGCCTATGGTAGTTCAGTCTCTCCCTCTGTTCAGTCACTGGAACATCCCCCCTGTGACCTTCCGTCACAGTCTGCAAATTGCCATCCCAGAGGCTGTTCATGAAGGAATGCAGTCTGACACACTGTCCCCAGATGGGTCAGCACAAGGATGCAGGGAAACAGGGCTAATCGTTAACTTGTGTGATGTGGATCGCTTCTTGAGGCCTTTTGGCTAAGATCAAGTGTAGTACTACAAGTGATGTGGAGAGGAGTTAGCCTGCCTCTGCTTTCTGTGGGCCTTGCCTGCATATAGAGGCAGATTATTTGTACTTGTTCATTCAGCACATACCTGATCCAAAGTTAATTTAGGCTATAGAAAATAGTAGATCCTTTTGGAGTAGCAGTGTTGGGTCAGTGGGGAAGATATTTGAAGATCTTATTTTTAGGGATCAATGTCTTTTAGTTAAAACAGGTTTTTCCAGTGTAGGAATCTGCATAACTGACAAAAACATGCAGAATCCGGGATTTGGCAGTAATTTACTGAATCCTATATTAAAAAAAAATCAGCATTTAAAAAAGTTATAATAGAAAATAAATAGAGACGTTTACTATAACATTAGTATGAGAAAGATCTTCCTTTAGGAAAGACACAAGGTAAAAGGCTTAATTGGAAATACCCAGTTGGGGCAGGAGAAAGGTCTTTTTAGTGCATTCATTTTCAGGCACTACTTCCATTACAATGATGAAATAGGTTGCATCTACACACCATAACATATCTATATCTCCATAGACCTGTGTTTAGAAAAATTGAAAATAAGATCCATTAACAGTGGATAAATTGAATTCTGGTACATTTAACTCTGTTGGATAGTTAAGAAGAATAAGGTAGCTCTACATGTACTGACAGGGAACGATAACCTTGATACATTAAGTTTTTAAAAAGAGCAATCACCTTACTAAGTATATAGTAACATCTTGTCTTTGTAATATGTTTAATAAATTAGCACAGGATGGGAGACAATAAGGATAACATGAGCAGGGACATGGTCTAGAACTGTAAAGCTCCTAATTGCATGGTGTCTGCCCTGGGGCAGGACACTAAGAAAAGATTTCTGGCTGAGGTTAAGTAAGATAATAGATGTGTAACCCAAATGTAACTGATATGTCACCCCACCTCATGATCCATGTGCAGTACAGTATCTTGTGCAGACAGTGTTCCAATTAAGAAGTTCTGAAAAATACCAGAAATCTTTTGCTGTGGTTGTCCATAAAGAAATGACATGGGGAAAAAAATAAAAGCCATGAGGAAAAGTCAAAACAAGCTAACCACCAAACTAAAGCACACAACTTGGGGCAGGCGGTAAGCAGGGGAACGGTCAGGGAGGATGGGGGGGGGGTGAATCACTGGGATTACAAAGATGTGAAATTTATATATAAATAAATTTTTAAAAAATTAAAAAAGATGACATAGAGTTTTATTTTTTTTTAAAAAAAGGATTCTTGGAAAGCCTCTTCATCATCTTAACTTCTTTTCTGTTCAGTGTACCTGCTAAAATCTTATCACCTCCATTCCTTTTCCATAGTCACAGGCTCATGGTTACCACATTATCTCCATCTTTTCCCAACACTTCAACTTTCATGGGACACAGCTACAAGGCACATGAAATGTGCCCTCAACCAGCTCCATTCTTCTGAGAATCACCTCCTTAAGGAATGTGATAAATAAAAATATCTACCTCTTGAAATTCAGTAAATATTCAGCAAGTGCTGGCTGGGGATGGATGTCTGATTTTGGTGATGGAAGAGCAAAGAGTATAGCAGCACAGATTTTACTCAGCATATAAACTAAACCCACCATTTTGATTAGCAAGCTGTGCCCTTACTAAAGCTCCTTATGTTATATATTAAGCATAACATTTAACTTAAAGTGTCCATATCTCTCCTCTGCCATACATTTTCTTCCTAATGCAGTTCTTCCAATTATTTTTTTATTTACCTTCATTATCATACAACTTCAGTCATCTTTGTATGGTTTTTTGTTTCCCTTAGGTATACCTCACCCCACTCTGGTCACTCCATCTCCTCTCATTGCTGTTCATCAGTCCCTGTTTCACCCTTTAGTCTTTTTCTTTTTCTGGTGTAATGTCCTTCTCCTAAGTGAGGACCTGTGTTCCTGGGGCATGGTGAACCATGTTGTTCAGATGTCCAGTCTTATTTTGCATTGGGCAGCCAGTCTGAGCACATGGAGCCTGTCAGTGGCTGTTCCTTTTTTGCAGAATGTCTCCTCCTTTCTGCTCTCAGTCTGTTTTACTTGTTGGTGTTGTTTTTTTCTTCTGTCTCTCAGTTCTGGCCTCTTGCTTTGAGAGCTTGGTTCCACTCTTTCTTCGGTTAGAGAGTTCCCTTGAGAAGATAGATGTCATTTGATGGTTACTCTGGTTAGTCTCCATGATTGTGGTTTGCCATTCAGTTGTCAGGCAGCTACCGCATCGTGGCCTTCCTCCCACATTCCAGTTGGGGGTATGCCTCACTTTTGTTGGAGGCCACTGAGTGAGAATTCAAGCTGCTAGGCCCCTGGGTAGGTGTTGGAGCATTCCTGCCATGCTGTCTCATTGCTCTGAGTTCTGTGGTTCTGCCTGAGCTTTTTTTTGGGGTCCCACCCAGGGAAATCGTGTGTCAAGGGCTTTAAATCCTCCTTCACCTCATCTGTTTCTTCTGTTGTGTCATTTGTGGTTTCTGAGGACTGACCAAAGGAGGAGTTAATTGGTTCCCCTACAATACCCCCCCACCCCTGCCCCACGTGGTCCGGAAAGCCTGAGCTGGTTGCCCGCACCCCAACTTCTTCCTCATACCTAGGGGCGGGAACCTGGCTTGCTGAGTTCCCAGCGTGGAAGAACCAGCAGGCCTGGGGAAAGTGAGCCAGGCAGCCGTGGGGCTATAAAAGCCCAGGCGATCATACCTTCCAATTTCTAATGAGAGTTACTTACATAATAGAAAGAAAGTACTCTTCTGTTACAGTAAAAGGCATTCCTTGTTTTTTCATTTCCCAGAAAATAAAGTTGAAACTATGAAGTGATATCATAACTAGAATTCTGCTTGTATTTCTAGCTTTATCTCTCCTCTCCTCATATTACTTGCATTTCCTCCAACCTCAGCATAGATGGTCCTGTACCCTTATTTAGAACACTACACCTCCTTCGCCCAGTTCACTCTTATTCTATTGACAGGTTATAACTTGCCTGTTGTCTCCTCCAGGAAGCTGACATCTCTGTTGACATTTATCACATTGCATTACAGTTGTTGGCATGTCACTCCACTGGAGAATGATCCTATGAAGATCAAAATCCTCTCTGCCTTGTCCACTGCTGCACCCCCAGTTCAATGCCTGGCTCACAAAGGCAGTTGGCAAGTGCTTGTTGAAAACTTGAAGACACAGCTGCCTAATTTGAGAAGCTCAAGCAATTGTGATAGGTCACTCCATATGCGAAAGAATGCATTCATCTCTCTGTTTCTTTAGCTTCAAATTCAACCTGTGATTAGATCCTAGATCTGAATTATTTTTACAATGGATGCTTGTAAGACTCTGAAAAACTGAAAGTATACTGAATGTCTATGACCAGAAACATTATTTATTTATTTATTTAGAGACTAGATCTCATTATTTTTGCCCATGGAACCACAGGCTCATGTTGCCCCGTGGTACTATGGACTCAAGCAATCCCCAGCCTCAGCTTCCCAGGCAGCTGGGATTACAGGCACGCACCACCATGCCCAGCTAATTTTTTGGAACTAGGTCTCACCGTGGGCCCCAGATGGGACTCAAACCGTGATCTCTAGATCTGGCTGCTTCATAGGCTGAAGCTTACAGGCACGAGCCACCGTGCCTGGCCTAACAAAAACATTATTAAATACAATATGATATGGTCATGACTTGAAGTATCTTACACTCCAAATGAATAGATTAGAACTACATTACTGACCTGAAGGAACGTCCATGATACATTAAATTAGAAGGGCAAATGGCAAAGCAGTGTGTGCAGTAGGATATTAATTCGGTTTTGTAACAACAAAAAGTGGAAAGAGAAAGGGAAAATTCATATAGAAGTGTGTATGTCTGTGAATAAACATAGATTGGTGTGAATAGATTCTGTCACAGAGTTCACCTTAGTTACCTCAGAAGATCAGGACTGGAGAAGAGAAAATGATGAATTTTACACATATTTGAGACAATGTATAAAATTAATATAGACTATTTTTATTTTTAATCCAATAACTAAATACTACTTACAAGTGTACTGAGTTCACTGACCCCAAATTTTCACAAAATATTGTATAAAAAACCTTTATGAACTTTAGAGTGCATGCCAACCACCCAGAGACCTATTAAAACACAAATAGACAGGGCTCACTCTCAGAGTTTCTTATTTAGCAGGTCTGGGGGCAGGCCTGAGGATATGCATTTTACCAGATCCCCAGGAGGTGCTGTTGCTTCTGTCACTGGTCCGACTTTGAGCAGCATTCTTCAAAGAGAGAAAGATGTCAAGGGGAACGTCAAGGCCACAGAAGGACTGAAACTAGAACAGTCTTCAAGTGTGATGCTTGAGTGCCATCAGTAATGGGAAAATATGCTCATTCTGTTCAATGGTACTTAGCCACCTCTTGGGAACCTTCACTGTGTCTCCCAGAGCAGAAGCTCTTACCACGTGCTGCTCAGAGATACTGTGTGTAGGGTGAATGTGAATTATCCATATCAGAACCTTGCCAACTCTTTCCATAGCTTTATTGTTTCATATTCTCATGGTATGCTACTGCTTTCCCTGCTGGCTGCTTTGCATTTATGGAAGTTGGAAATAGCATGGGTACACTGGGTGGCAGCAGTGTGACATATTTGTGTCCAGCTGGCCTCCACGACAACTACCATTGAATGAAGGGTCTGTGAGAGTTACCACATGATGGAAGCTAATGGTGTCCCAGTCATCAGCTCCTATTTTTATAGACAATGAGAAGCAGATGATGGAACCATTAAAGTAGAGGGCCTAGAACTGAGGTGGGAATTTCAACAGTGAACTGCTGGAGTCAGTCGGATCATGAGGAGTTTATTTAGTGCACCATGTTCACACACTATCTTTAGGTGACTAAATAGCCATATAGACAAGTGATCAGACTTTAGGTTTTGACTTTAGATAAACTTAATTTTGAGTCCCAGATTGCTTCCGCTTAGATGTGTCATCCTGCATGAAGTATCTCACATTTCTGAGCCCCAGTCATAAAAAGGGGACATAATATATACCACAGGGGACTACCATCGCCATTAATAGTTTTTGTCATTATCAACACTATAATAGTTTGTTGATAAAATTTATAATCTTATTTTAAAAAATTTTAAACAACTTTGAAATCAAGACGTGTCAAACATCTGACCAAGCAATTGTTATGAAGTCATTGTCATGGTTCATGCACTCAAGCTTACAAAATGGGCATCAACAGCTTGATTGAAAATCTCAGAAATTACAGCAGAGCTTTTGTTTAACTCTTAAGAAATACAAGAAATACAGCATCAAAATTCTTTTTTTTTTTTTTTTTTTTTTTGAGACTAGGTCTTGCTATTTTGCCTGGGGAACCACAGGCTCACGTTGTGCGGGGTACCACGGACTCAAGCAATTCCCAGCCTCAGCTTCCCAGGTAGCTGCCACCATGCCCAGCTATTTTTTGAGACTAGTTCTTGCTATGTTGCCCTAGACGGGTCACAGACTCAAGCAATTCCTAGTCTCAGTCATGCTCTAGGCTGCGCTTATAGGAATGTGCCACCATGCCCAGCTAGAATCTATGACTTGTAACTGAGACTTGGAGATTATACTATGTTGAAAAGTCTGCTTACTGGTGACTAGAAGGTGAAAAGGAATTTAGGGGAGTTGAATTATCAATGGATGAGCAAATTTTAGCAATGCTATTACTTTACCATCCATCATTGCAGCATGGACATTCAAACTGGGGAACTGAGGAATTTAATAAAAGGACAACTTACAAAGATATAGGCAGAATTTAGGACACATCACAAGCAACAGTGGAGTAACTCAAGAACAGAAGTGTAGGGAGCAGTTCCTGGTGTTTTCCTTGAAGATGATAGGAAGGGGGAGACCCCATGAAATGGTACCTGCATGGAAAGAGTGGCTGTCAGGAACCATGGCCTTTAATTTAGGAAGGAACATGAGCAGGAAGGATCTGGGAAAATGTATAATTCACCTTACATTCTTCTGCCCCCTGAATTCTGTCCACAGTTTCCTGTTGGCTGTACTGATCTGGTCAAGTTGCAAGGAGTCCTTTTGTAAAGCCTTGAAGTTCACCTTCCAGAAACAGAGAACAGAATTGAAAAACAGGAGGTAAAAATGGAGGGTCAAGGAGTAGATACTCACACAGTAACCAATATATTGCTTACATTTTTCTTTTATTAATACATAAGAGTGATATATGATTAAACATCTTTCTCAGTATGTATAAGAGAGCTCTTTTAGCAGCTAGAAAATAAAAGCTCCAAGTGATAGAAAGCAAGTTTCTATTAGCTGTAGAAACTCCAAAACCAAATAAAGCTTGCAATATCCTAGCTCATGTCAGAGTCTCGAATCAGTGCCACATAGATCATAGATCTAAATATAAAGGGAAAGATAATAAAACTTTCAGAAGCTAACATTGGAAAATATATTCTTAATTTGGAGTAAGGGATCAAAGAATTTTTTTTTAAGATGGGTGATACATGAATGTTCTTATGTTAATTGAGCTACACAGTTCACATTTGATTTTGTGTTGTGGATCATAATAACCAATAATAAAATTGAAAAACAAAAGGCTTTCTAAGAGCTCACAGGAATTAGATATAAGAGAAAACCAGGCAAAACATGACTTGGGAAGGAGACAGTCTGAGATTGATGTAAATGACTGAGATTCTATTTTAACCCCCCAAGCACTGACTGTAATTGATCATCCTGTGCTGCTTTCCAACCCAAATCTGGAAAATCATGTCCTAAAAAGAAATTGCTACAGACTTTAAATTTCATTCTATCATCTCCTCCCCTTTCCAACCAGGCTGAAATTAAAGCTCTATTAAAAAGTGAATTCATTTAATATAACTTAAATTGACTAGCTTATCTGTTGAAGCCAGAACTACATTTCACAGCCCTTCACATACCAGCAAGTGCACATGTAACATTTTGTTCTTTGCTGTTCCCAAGGTCTAAAGAACCTGCACATGAACAAAACAAATCCATAATACAAATTATGAGTATGGATAATATAAAATCAATGGGCCAAAATTATGTATTTTAACAATTTCTAAATAATGTTTTTTACCTAATAGTATAATTTGAGGAACTCAACAAAGTGACAAAATCCATTCACAATCCTATTAGTCCAATGCAATCTCCCTTTCTTCAGGACACCTACCATATCTCAGCAGAATTCAACAGTCACTGCAGTATGAAGGGCAAAAAATCCCAGACTCTGGAAACCAACTAGATTACTATGTAGATTCAACCCAGTCAGAGCCTCACGTAGTGACGAGTGATTTTTGCTAAAACCGAGATCAGACATCTAAGCCACCCAGCACACTCAAGCAAATCAACCAATAAAACAAAGATATTGTGCCTGCTATGGCTCCAACTACATAGACAAAAGATAACTTGCCACCCAAGCCTGTGGTCATTGGAAATTACAGGCCATTCTCTGGGTCAGCAGCCATCTCCTGAGAGCCCACTTCCTAGCACCAGATTGGATGTGGCCATTACCAAGAAGAATAAGGCTTAGTCCTTGTCTGGAGAGTTCAGGGTCATCCCTGAGAGCTTAGAAATTACATATAAGCATATAAAACAAAATTGAAATTGTCTCCATTTCACCACCTAGGGAGAACATTTTGATAAATATCTTTTCGGTTATAGGCACACTGAAAGGCAGTGCTGAAACATGCTCAACTATAGATTGAATGTGTTTTCTCAAAATTCATGTCTTGAAATCCTGACCTCCCAATGTGAGGATATTTGAAGATGAGGCCTTTTGGGAAATGATTGGGGTTATAAAGAGGCTCCTGAGAGCAACCTTGCCTATTCCATCAGGTGAGAACACAGTGAGAAAACAGCCTCCTGAGAATTAAACACAGAAGACACTGAATCTGCCAGCTACTTGATCTTGCAGAACTGTGAGCAATACATCCGTGTATTTTTAAGTCACCCTTACACTTAGCTGTTAAATCTGTGGTATTTTATTATAGCAATTTGAACAGACTAGAAAAAACAAACAGGGTTTTCTTTCTTTTTTGAATTAAAATATATTCTCCACACCATCTTGAGACCTGCTTCTTAAAATTAGCTTTTTGTAAACCTCTTCCTGTTACTCTAGAAGTTACATGTGGGGGAATGTGTCTGTCTTGCTCATTACTGAATACTCAGCACCTGCAAGAATACCTCCAGTCAATGCCATTCTCCCCAAGCTTCCCCTCCCTCTTTAATTTCAAAAACAAAATGGGAAAGATTGTATAGTTTATGTCTGTTAGAGCAAGAAAATTTAGTTTCTTTGAAAGCTTTCCATTGTTCTAAAGTCTTTAAAGTGGTTCTTAAAATTTACTCTAAAAAGATACCTTTACCTAAATAATTTTTAAATTGAAATTAAATTTTAATTGAATTACCTGTCTACCCTTACCTGCTCTATGCAAGCAGGGGTGAGAATTTGGCACAGTCAGAACAGAAGTTATAGTCTGAACTCACTACGCAGCTTACCTCATGAGTGCTGATCTTCTTTCTTAATGTATTTTCAGGAAATGACTGAATATAGGGCCTCCTGCACAGAGAGAGAGATAATGTTTGCAATAGACCCAACAGTGTCTGACAGAGATCGGTACCTCAGTACCTATCAGACATTTTTCTTAGTTGTTGTTACTATTAGTGAGGAGGTTACAATTCCCTGAGGCCATTTCTGCAATGAGTCTGGTTTTACACAAAATGTTGTGTTTTTTTTTTTAAAGCATTTCTTTTTGAGTTGTTGCTGTACTTCAAAATGCTTTATCAGAGTGCATAGAACTGATAGCATGTGCAGGAGGGTCTGGCTGTTTGGGAGTAGGCTCCTTTGTCAGTGGGAAAGTGACTCAGTTGGTGAGGGCACTTAGCAGACCAGAATTGTCACCCTGAGCCTGCTCTGGTCCCCTTTCCTCATCATCACACATAGAGTGATCCTGTGAAATGCTCAAATGTTGTTTTATGAAGTGTTTATTAAATGTGTGTAAGAATGAAGCTACCTGCTCCTAATTTCATCAATACCAGTAAAATACCATTCACTCCTTTGTCAGTAAAACTGAGTTCTATCCTATTGTTACTTATAATGCTGATGAATACAATTTCAGAGCTTCGCCTTCAAAATGAAAGTCTTCATAATCAACAACAGGAGTCCTAGCAAATGAAAAGAATCCTTTCTTACCTTCTCTCTATGGTGAGAGAGGTCGTTTTCCCATAGAAATGTTCTCATAAGCTAATTTAATTAAACACTAAGTTGAGAGTATCCACAAGGATATCAATCTTTCTTTTGTGTGAAATGACTGTAGCCAACTTATTTTCTCCCCCTATCAAAAATATCTTTCAAAAATAATATGAACAAAAGGGTTTTGTAAGAGCCCTAAGATTTAGGAATAGTTACCATGACCTATTTAAATAACCAGGCCTGTTCTTCTCTGCCTTTCCCTTGTCCCCAAGGTTTGTACCCCAGAGTGCTGAGTCTGTGCCCCAGAATATATCCCAAGCCTCCCCCCAGGACAACCTTGTTGGTTTTGAACAATGGGACAGTAGAACTTGGGTGAGGCAAGCAAAGCCCCCAAAATGCCAAATTGAGGGAGGCCTTCATTCTCAGGTGTGACTCCCTGATGGCTCCAGTCTAAGTGAGCCCAACCTGCCTCACCTAGGAGATAGACAGTGAGTCCACTCTCACTGCTTACCTAGCTGGACTGTGGCCATGCTAGGGAGGGGACTTGCCCAGGCTCCAGCCCTCTAGACCTACCTTCCCCTCTAGCCCTTAAAATAGAGAAAGGTTTTCCATTGTTACTTGTCTCCAGTGCCTCAACTTCACTTGTTGGTTCATTTAATCTTACACCTTACATTTTCATAAGTAGTTCTTTCTTTAAATTCTCTAGAGCCATCTGAGTCAGAACTTGTTTCATTTAATCAATAATCTTCAGCCACAAACCAACCAAACAAACAAGCAAACAAACCAGCAGGTTCACATTGCCCATGGTACCACGGACTCAAGCAATCCCCAGCCTCAGTTTCCCAGGTAGCTAGGATTACAGGCATGCGCCACCATGCCCAGCTATTTTTTGGGGTCTAGGTCTCGCTGTGTTGCCCTGGGCAGGATGCAGGACTTGAACCATGATCCCCAGACCCTGCACGACTCCATAAGTTGTCGCTTACAGGCATGCGCCACCATGCCCGGTGGAATTCTTAACTTAATAGCTTAACTTAATAAATTATTAAAATATGTCAGAAGGGGGCACAAAATAAGAACAAATCCATGCATTTACACAGTTTCTTAATATAAAAAATTCAAGGGTTTTGTTCCATGGAAATAACAGAGAACAAAAACCTGAGTGAAAAATTGCAAAGTGTGGATGCAGGAAGTGTATAGGAAGCCAGTATATCAGAACTGGTACAAAATTGTCATTATGGCAAATTTGGGTTTATTTGAATCTTTCCTGACTCTCCAGTGCTCACTGTGATAGAGGGACAAAGAACCATTGTTATGCCTGGAAGCTCAGGTGCATGCTTCAGATAATGCTGTGCAAAACACATTTGGAAAGATGCATTATTTGCAGCAGAGAATTTCCTTGTAGGGATGGGGGTTGGTGAGATGGTGGCACAGCAATTCCTTTACTGACACAACTCTCTTCCCTGAGAATTACAGCCACCCAATAACTTTGCCCTCTGGGGAGCTGTTTAGCAAGTCACGACTATCAACCAGCAAACCACAGCAAAATTCGACCTGTCCATGTTGTGAAAAGATATAGATTTAGTTTTATATGATTGAATGGGGCAGGGGATAAGCTGAAATGACCAGTGTTCTAGCTCTTAGACTGACACCTCTGCCCACAGGCTTGTTTTCTCACCATTTCTTTCTGTGGTGCCAAAGGGACAGATGAAGTTCAAGTTCATCTTTTGTCTATCAGAGAGCATGTAGTGACCTTTCAGGACTCTGCCTTGGAGAAGCTTTCTGGAGTCATTTTTTTTTTCTGTGCATCTCAGTTTTGTTTAGATAGCAAATAAATGAAAGTTTCCAGTGTGAGATTTGCAGCTACAGACACTGATGTCTTGATCGGCATATGTGCAGAACTGGACTAGCTGTTGGTATGAAATGTTAATTAGTGTTACAACTGCTCCTTAATTTACATATTCTGTTAATTAACTTATGCCTCAGGAGTGACCAGATTTGGAATATAGGAGAAGAGAACTATGAAACCTCAGAGATAAAAAAAATATTTAAAAATTTTCTTTTCCCCAACTCCCCTGCTGATACTTAATTTAACTGAGTCCTTGCCACCTTTTCCTACTGTGGGTATTTTCTCTTTTATTTCTTACAATCACTCTGCAAGATTGGTATTTTTTCTCTAAGTGTTGAAATTGAGATTCTGGGAGTTTAGGGAACTTACTCTCCTAAACTAACCACAAGAAGAAGCTGGAAAGACTGAATATTAATGACTTTTCTTGGATGCAACTGAAAACTGAGTTCACAGAGGAAAACTACCACCCCTAATTCTAGAAAAGTATATACAAAAGATACTGCTGAGTCTGCTTACCCAGGGCAGAATATGGGAGCCATAAGCTAGTGTGAAAACATAAATGGTTAACTTTTATAAAGATCTGGAAGCTGAAGGTAGCTTCCAAAGCTGAGAATGAGAACCTGCTAAGGCCCAATAGTTTTAGTAGGGGCCCTTCTTTTCCATGAGCGTTACCTCTGGAAACCAACCAAGGTGATACCCTCAAGTGAAAATCAGAAAAAGATCCCCTTATGGCTTTGTCCATCTGAGGGAAAGCATAATCATTGTGAAATACTTCCAAAGCAATATCTATAATACACTCCGGGGAAAACAACTTTCCCAGAACCTGCCACATCAACTGGTCCCCAATGAAATAACTGCAAACAATAAGTAGTTTTTTAGTTAATCTTTTTGCTGCTTACATATTTTTGCATATGTGTATATATTATATATCTATATCTATATAGATATATCTGTATCTATATATAAAACATCATTGCATTCCCCTGGGTTCTCTCTCCACCTTATCACCTGTGAACCTTCATCTTGATCTTCTTGTACTCTTCTCTTCCCTGATTTCTCCCTCTCCCCTCCCCTTCCCAAGTTGCTGGCCCCAGTTCTGTTTTGACTTTTTTCTTGGCCTTTTGTTATTTCTATATCCCATCTATAGGTGAGACCATACGGTTTCTGTCTTTTTCTTTCTGACTTATTTGTGCTAATAGGGTTCCCTATAGGTCCATCCATGTCTTCACAAATGTGTCATATTTGTCGGTTTTGTTTTTGTTTTTTTTATTTATTTTTTTTAAAT